>CAXHUL010000663.1:0-107634 GCA_964019695.1 Loripinus fragilis
TGAGCAACCATAACAAATTCAGTAATTTACAGAACTTATCACTATATTCGGTATCAAATTGGGAAGGGGGTGCCATTTGGATCCTCAGATCCCTACCCTTTTCCAGACACAATTGAGACCCCTAGCTTCTGATGAAGCCAGCTTACCAGAATCCATACAATTTTTCATCCAAACAATTTATCCATATTAATAATGAATTTTCACCAATAGATTGACTGGAACTCAGAAGTTTATATACAATCAATAAAGTATCATAGATCCAGATAAGGAAATTTTATTAGGTAAAATTGTAATTATTTTCTTACCCATCAATATAAACATGTGTTTCGGGTGCTCTAAAGAACCGTCTCATTGAGACGGTTCTTTGGAGTACCCACAACATATGTTTTGGATGAGAAACAATCAATAAAGTATCATAGATCCAGATAAGGAAATTTTATATGCGTTTAACTGTAATTATTTTCTAACCAATCAATTTAAACATGTGTTTTGGGTGCTCAAACAAACTGTCTCATTGAGACGGTTCTTTTGAGTACCCACAACATATGTTTTGGATGAGAAATAAAGAAAATAGTTATCCAATACACACTCTTATCTGGAAGCCAGAAGTATTCACTGTGCTTATAGGAACATGTGTCTTATTAGGTAGAAAAAAGTATATGGGCACCGATGTTAATTCTTTCAGGGTTTCTGACAAGGTGAGACTCGAACCGCCCTGCTCAGTTACAGAGACTAGCTAGAACAATGAAAGTTTGTATGGAGCAAGTTTGGCTAGTATCCTTTCCAGAAAGCGAATAACAAAGGTGCTGATCAGACTGCACGGATGTGCAGGCTGGTCTGCACCTTTGTTGTTCGCAACCCACTGAAGACATGTTTTCTTGCGTGAGGCCCAGGGGACAAAAATTTTTCATTATTGCACTTGTCCTGCAGGACGAGTGACTTACAATTTTCACTCATCCTGCAAACACACTCACTTGCCCTTTAAAAGCATATGCAATAAAAGAACATAAGAGAGTAATATGCAATATGATTTCCTGGAGTAATTCTTCCCAAAGCACTCATCCTACAGGAAGAGTACTTGGGGAAGAATTACTTGTCCTTTCTAGATTTCACTCGTAATTATGAGGGGAAGAGTGGAATTTTTGTCCCCTGAGGCCCATATGTAAGTGCTTTATCTTTTTGCAGGTGCTGTGAACTTTAGTTTACTTGTCTTTTCTAGATTTCACTCGTAATTATGAGCGGAAGAGTGGAATTTTTGTCCCCTGAGGCCCATGTGTAAGTGCTTTATCTTTTTGCAGGTGTTGTGAAGGCAAGTGAGAAATTAGCTGAGTTAATGATCTTCATGTTTGTTAATATGTGTACCCACCTACAGCTGAGCAAGTACGAGGTGTTAGATATGTTACATGCTGTCGTGTTTAATGACACGGAAGAGGGAAGGCTACAGCTAAATGACTTTGTCAGAAAAACTGCTGATAAGGATGAGTAAGTGTACCAGCATATAATATACAATGGCATAGCCAGAACCCTGTAAAATGTACGCACATCAAAGGGAGACAACTGTATCAAGCTTTGATTCTCTATAAATAATCCCTTTTCAAAATGGGAATTCTCTTAAAGGAAAGAATTTGCTCCCAGAGGGAGCAAATTCTTTCCTTTAAGAGCAGTTCCTTAGGGTATGGACAATCACTTTTACCACATTAGGTGATCTCCCTTGAGTGTAACTATTTTTATTACGCACATGCGTATATTGCGTAATGGGAGCTACGCCAATGATTTATCCTAATAATTTGATAAAGTATGATTTCTAACAGTTTTTTGACTCACTGTAGTCAGACAAAATTCATATGGCCAAATAAGCAAAATAAATTCGCGTAAAATTGCCATTATTTTCTTATACATCAGTTTAAACATGTGTTTTGGGCACTCAAAAGATCCGTCTCATTGAGACAGTTCTTTTGGGTACCCACAACATATGTTGAGAAATTAGAAAAATAATTTTCAGTTACACACTCTTACCTGGGGGCCTGAACATTATGTACTTGTGTTTACCGGCGACACTGAGTTGTGTCTTTGAGCAAGAACATTAATCCTAGCTAAGTACTGGTTCAACCCAGGAAGACCCGTCGCTTTATAACTGAAAGATTGTTGATGGGACGCAAAGAATCAAATCAAACAAACACTTATTTTTACTTAGGAATAGTATTGAATACTACATAATTCATGCACATACCCAGAGAGAGGACTTGGGGGGTCTGGACCCATCCCCGCCTGGAAAATCACAAAGCTGTAGGTTTCCTTAGGAATACTGGTATGGACCCCCAATGGCAAGATTCACAAAGCTACACATCCAGCATTCAGTGCCAGGCCATAATTGGCCTGCCAGCAAAACTCATTTAAATGGTGCTTCACTTTGTTTACTGGGTATAGATTTTCTTAGGAAAAAAAAAACATGTTAAATTTTTGGACCTGGACCCCCACCCCTGACAAAACTTTCTGGATCCATTGACAAACAGCATCCCATGGACACAGTTAGATGCATCCTTTGCTAATTTAAAAATGATTTTGAGGGACAAAAATACAAGGTTTGAAAATTCAAATCTTTGGACCCAAAAATATTTAATGGATAATACCAACTATTTTGTATCAAACTGGGTGGAAGGTAACATGGGTCTAGAAAGGGCAATGATAAGTTATCTGAAGTGCCAATATATTACCATTTAGATATGTCTGACTCAGACAAGGCCATCCTTAAAAAATTCTTTGTTTGCCGTCACCTGACCGACTCACTCAAAATCCCATTACCCAAAATATGGCCAGTTCAGAGAAATAATTTTTTTAATTCTAATTTTAGACATTTTTTTCTTTATTTTAATGACTTTTTAATAAATCAGTGGGAAAACAAAAACAAACAAAGCAACCTACCTACCTACCTGGAAAATTATGAGTAGGGTGACAGCAAACACTTTTTTAGGATGGCCCAAAGGGCCCCGACATAATACCCTACAGTACAGTAAAAAGGGGAAATAATGCACTTTGAAGGAATTGATTGAGATATTAAGTAAATTATGCATGAAAATAGGAGGCAATATGTTCTGAAATAAATAAGTGTCCCAAAAGGGAAAAATGTGGCATTGCAGCCCAAGTTGGTATATGTGTCATTTTAATAGCTATTTTGGTGTCCATCTTAGAAAGCAGAGAACCAATTCATTTCTAAATGTTATTGAAACATTGATGCAACATATGATAAATCAAATCTAACATGAGTGCTCATAATTAATGAACTTATTTGAAACAAATTGTAAAACTGATAAGATGCTCATCAAATCCTTACATCCAACTTAATTTTTTAAAAATTGTTTAATAAATTCTTTAATTATATATGAGCACTCATGGTAGACAATTTTTCTACATTTTCCTCAATAATTCAGCAGATTACTGTGTAATTCAACTATCACTTAATACCTGTTTTGCTTTTGTTTTCAGATTATTTCCACCATTTGATCTTGTGAAAGTTGTAGAGAGTAACACTGCAGTTCTTAAAAGACTTACACAAAATCAGGGACTTTCTAGTGGTTTTAATGAGAAATATCAACAATTGTTTGAGGATTATCTACAACAGAAAGCGTATAGAGAACTGTATCAGACTTAATTTAGTTGTTTATCTCCTTTTAAAATTACAATCGAACAGTGATAAAACATGGCTAATTAAATAACTCTGACCTAATGTCAGTACTCTGTATGACATTTATACATTATTATCTGATATACAGAGAGTCTACATTGGGTAGTTTTCGCTTGAAATTGAATTGTTGAAACTAGACAATAACTACTGATGTAGTTAACTTTTTGTTACAAGGTTAAATAGCCTGAACATGGGACTTTTGTACTTATCAATTTTAAGTGCATAACTTTTTCATCCTTCTGGCTACACCCATGAAAGGGTTGTATGATTGTGGCACTCCATGGTCATAGTCATTTGTTTGGTGGTGGAGTATGGAGAATGATTTTCACCTTATCATAGTCTGAACACCAAAATCCACTTTAGTCACTATCACCTATTAGGCTTTAGTGCTGGATGCACAAGTGACCATGACCTGGAAATGCCACACCCACTAGGCCACTGGCTGGATATGGTTTACCTCCGCCCCCCCCCCCCCCCCCCAGGGGGAATTTCCTAGACCATATTTTTCTTAAAGCCCAATGTCTTGCAAGGATTTTGCAACATGTTAGCCCTCTGACAACGGCAGCGTTAAGCTGTAACAGCCTGTTACATACGTTACCCTACAAAATATTTGATAATTAAAATTCTTTTTAAAACTTAAGAAAAGTGCAAAAGATAAGGTAAGATTTCCAAATTGGTTATATTTTCTTAATAAGCTATTACTGGGCATGACATTTGAAAACAAATATAGTCACCCCCGATGTACTGTATGTTACATTTTTTTCATTGACCCCCCCTTTTAAATGATAAATGCATCTAATATAGTTTGTCTTAAATTTCATTGCAACCAGTTTATGTTCATTAATTTGGTATTACATTAAAAAGTTTTTATTTAACTTTTCAAAACTGCAAGCATTACGTTTCTATCTTATATACTTTTTGAGTTATTAGATGATGAACATGGTACCCCCATATCACAGAAAAATGTAAAATGTAATTCTCCCAGCCTTGCGCTGGCTATAGACCCCACTTCCCCCAGGGGGAATTTCGTACATTATGATTTCCAGATACTACATTATATAAGCCACAAA
Organism: Loripinus fragilis; assembly: GCA_964019695.1. Lineage (NCBI taxonomy): Eukaryota > Metazoa > Mollusca > Bivalvia > Lucinida > Lucinidae > Loripinus > Loripinus fragilis. The sequence goes on from CAXHUL010000663.1 coordinate 4,753, forward strand.
ATGAAATATGTTAGCTCTCTGAGAGTGGCAGCGTTAGCGGGTAACATCATGTAACGTACGTTACCCGCAAAATAACATTAAATTTTCCTGACAATGTCTCCAACATGACATATTCACATTTTTTTGAAGTCTGGCACAGGTTTAAGAACTTCTTATAGCACAGTTAATAATTTTAGCATTTATTTTATAAAAGTCTTGAGTTTTTGCCATTTTATATGTTACTTAGTGTTTCATTTGTTATTTCCAAGTATCAGTATGACAGTTATTGACTATACATGTATTACATCCGTCAGTGAATATAGTAAATATATAAGGCTGCTATTCAAATGAATTAAAGTTCCTTATTATGGCGTCTTACACTATTTTACAGCCCAGGTTACATACGTTACTCTCTGAATACCATTAAACATTCAAGATATGGTCTCCAACACGACCTGCTTGTACTTATTTGCATGCAGGCACAGGTCCATGTATTTCTTTTCACTCTGGCTCATTTGCTGAGGAAGTATCTCAAAACATAAATTATCATAAACCCTCTTTTCTTTTATAGAGACATCAAATATAGTTGACATAATACTCATTGAAAGTTTGTAACATTCAGTGCAATGTGCGGGTAACAACTTAAAAGATCAAAGAAAACCCATCAGGTAGAAGTTATAGAGCAAATCTTCATATATTATCCAAGGGTTTTAAAGAATTTCCTATACCACTTATTACTCCTCTATCAAATTTATCTTGCAAGGATTTTGCAATATGCTAGCACTCTGGTAATGGCACCATTACCCTGTAACAGCCAATTATATATATATATATATATATATATATATATATATATATATATATATATATATATATATATATATATATATATATATATATATATATATATATATATATATATATATATATATATATATATATATATATCCCATCAACATCTTTGATAGTTTTAGTAAATGACATGACTTCTGAAAAGTGCAAACCATAAGGTAAGATTTCCAAATGGGCTATATCATCCAAGTAAGCTATTTCTGCAACACAGATATGGACCTTTGAAAACAAATATGCACCCAAAGTGTTACGTATGTTACTTTTCTTCATTATTCCTATATAAATGATTTATGAAACTAATATAGTTTGATATTTTTTTAATGTGAATGTGCTTACTTACTCATTTTGTATTAAAGAATGTACCTTTTGGAAACTGCAAATATTATGTTTCTATCCTTTATAAGGTTTGATTTGTTGCGTTTTGAACATGGTAGCCCCATATCACACAAAATGTGAAATATAATTCTGTGGCTCTTTTGTTAGGGTACAATCAAGTTTTCTTTCACCCAGAGGTACTCGATTTCCTTCCCATTTATTTTCCACACATTTTGTCCATATCTGGAAAGCCTCACATGTTTTCATGGGAAGGACTTGATAGTTCAATCTTTGTATGTACATCTTAAGGACAGAAAAGCAGGGTGGAGGTAAGCTTATGTTCATGCCATTTGAAATAGTCAGTATATGTGTATGGCTTTGGTACTTTTTTTCAGAAACATGTCGTACTGCAGCTTATTCACAATTACATAAATAGCACATGTTAGGGCTTCATATCACTGATGAGTGCCTAGAGCAATTCTTTATTTGTTTTCCGACCCTTCTTAGAATGTTGATGAACTAGTGGGGGAGGGGTTCTCTATCGGTTTGATAGGAATAACCTTTCCGTGGTACTTACACATAGGCACATTGGCAGTGTCACAATCTGTTAAACAGTATATTACTGTAGATATCTCTTCCCCCATATTCTGGCCAATGCTGTTGACATTCAGAAGGTGCACCTTTTGTTGCATACACCATTGCTGAACGAAACACCCAGGTTATCCTCTGCGAGAATGTTTGTAAGACTTTATAGACTGCTGCTTATACATTGTATATATGTATCAGTGACAAAACGAACATGCCCTGCCTTTAGTGCCTGGTTGAATACTGGTGCCATCAAATCCATGAAGGTGACAGGAAAAGCTTCTATGCTCTGTAGTTACAGCATTAACATCAACGTTATGTGCAGCACTACATGGCCAATCTAATGTTGGTTCAATGTGTGATTGCAAGCCATGCTGAAGTTTGGTCTTGTCAGTTTTGGTGGAAATTCTATCAGGAGTTGACAATGACCATGGTACAGGTCCCAGAAGGAACGGCAGTGTCAACTCAAGGTCAACATAATGTTCAATAGAAAGAAGGTCATGCTTACCAAAGACGCTCCTTTAAGCTCTCATCTGGCTGTTTACGTTTTGTAAATTGGACCATTTCTTCTTGTTTGACCTCGCAAGCCTCAAAACTTTAGCAGCTCGTAGCATTTTATGGGGGATGTAAAAGACAGATTTTTTAAACTAAAAGTGAGTCAATGAAGTCTGCAACAGCCTTCCTGCCAATGTCATCAGCCTCAATAAGATCCTTAGCTATGCCAGGCTATATAGTAGGCACACCGAAAGAAAAAAGTACAGTTCATTGTCTTCAAAACTAGAACTAAAAGGATTGGTGAAGCCTGAAACTGCCTCTAGCACTCATTCTACTTTGCATCTGAGCAGATTGAATATTTCATTTCAGTGCATTGAAGAGTTGTTTCAATGTATTGAGCTCTGATGTGATGAGTAATACACCATTCCATCTGTAGTACGAGGCGTAGTTCTAGTTGCTGAAGCATATAATACCTCTATATTGTTTGCCTGATAGTTATGTCAAAAGCATTTCTCAAGCAAAGAACCAATGGTTGTGACACACTAAACCCATTTTGTTCGAGAAGTTCTTTGCATCTGCGATGTGTATCAGACAAATTTATGAGTGTAATCAGATACACAGGTACATATTGTGCGTAGTTATTGTGATCGTTTGCAATGAACATTGGGAACAAGGCATACAGATAGAGATGACATGCAATTCAAAGTTGTTTTCCATGTAGGCCTAATCAGTGTCAACACCATCTGAATCATATCCATACACCTTGCCCAGAACTGAGCTGTTTCACAGTGACTGTCTTTCAGAACTTCCGATTTGAATGCATGGTATCTATACTGTTTATGTGAGCAAACAGCGAAGGTTGATAGATCACATTATATTATTAGTTTAAGTCACCATAAATTAATAAGGAACTTCAATTTATTTCAGCCTTATAAATTTTCTTAATTCTCTGACAGACTTTATACATGTATAGTCAACAACTTCTATACAGATACTCAGAATAACTTATGTATCATTTGGTAACACACATAACAGTTAAAGCTCAAGGCATTTATTAAATGAATATTTAAAATAGGTAAACCTTGCTAAAAGAAGTACATAAACCTGTGCAAGCATGCAAATAAGTATAAACAGGGCTTGTTAGAGACATTAACTTAAATGTTAAATGCTATTTTGAAGGTAACATACATAACATGGACCTGAAAAATAGTGTAAGCAACCATAATAAAGAATTTTAAATCATTTAAGTAGCAGCCTTATAGATTTACTATATTCTGTGACAGATGTAATACACGTATAGTCAATAAATACCATATTGATACTCGGAAATAACGCAGGAAACACTAAGTAAAGTATACAACGGTAATTACTCAAGACATTTATAAAATTAATACTAACAATATGTAACTGTGTTATAAGAAGTTCATAAACCTGTGTCAGCATGCAAATATGTACAAACATTTCATGGTTGAGACGTTATCAGGGAAATTTAATGCTATTTTGAGGGGTAACATATATAACGTGCTGTTTCACATTAACGCTGCCACTCTCAGAGGGCTAACATCCTTTATTTTGTGTCTTATATAATGTAGTTTCAGAAAATCATAGTGTACAAAATTCCCGGGGGGGGGGGGGGGGGGGGGGGGGGGGGAGGGGGGTCCAGAGCCAGCTCAAGGCCTACACTTATAACCAAGCATCTCTGCTCAGTATAAGGAATGAATAACAGATACTACAGTAAAACCTGTCTAAAGCGGCCACTCAAAAAGAGCACCAAAATTGGTTTTCAATACCAATTATCGCTTAACATAGGTCAATCGTATTGCAGAATGCTCCAAGGGGAGCATTCTGCAATACTTTTGACCTTCATTAAGCTACCATTTGTCATTAAGATCTTTGTTTTGTCAATTTTGTGAGTGGCCGTTTTACACAGGTTTTACTGTATTAGGCTATATAGTGCTGGATGTACAAGTGACCACAACCTGGAAATGCCACACCCAATCATAACCAATCATCTCTGCTCAGTATAAGGAATGAATAACAGATACTACAGTAAAACCTGTCTTAAGCGACAACTCAAAAAGAACACCAAAAATTGGTTTTCAATACCAATTATCGCTTAATGCAGGACTCTGGAATACTTCTGACCTTCATTAAGCTACCATCTGTCATTGAGATCTTTGTTTTGTCTATTTTTGAGTTGCAGCTTAAGACAGGTTTTACTGTACATTTTAACTGTTTTCTGGACTTAGTGCCTAATTATGTGATAAATGAGTGTAAATGACTGTGATAAAATAAAAAAAATATTCTGTTGCGATGGTGTTGTAAATAGATTAAAAATGAATCTCAATCAGTTCTAATTGCTTTTTTGAATATGAGCCTAACCAACAATTCAACTTTGTTCCCAGAGAAGAATCGGGATCGCCTAGACATCCCCCAGTCTGATCAGAGTATAAGCTGTGTGCTCATTTTGGTAGCTTTCATCATGAGCCCACTACCCATTGAACACTCATTCAGGTTTGGCAGATGTCCAGGCTGCTCCAACTCATAACTTGTTAAATTGTTGGTTCATTCATAAACAGCTTCAAATAAAAATTATTGTACGTGCATCCTGGCCATTATTGATATTCTTTGTTCCTGATTACCAGATTATAACTTGCACAATCTTACTAAGGACACCAGCTTTGAGCAGGCCACACTTGATCCCAAAAAGTTTAACTAAACCAGAATCCAAGGCAATTAGAGACACAATATAGCCAAATGAGCATTGAAAATATCAAGTCAATACATATTTCTATACGAAGAGAGTAACTCTTAAAGTACCAATCACATCCACACCAGAAAAAGTTTCTGTTTATTTATTGAATTTAGGAGGGGGGGGGGGGGACCACTACATTTCATATGTTGGCAGTCAATTAGCATGGAATTCAATTCCTGTTTGGTTGCTTAAAGCAGAATTGGAATTTTTGGTGCTGTTATTCCATTCAATGTGATGCAATACGTGTGGCAAAGTACCCATTTATATGTCTCCCTCCAAAAATGGTGAACCAGTTCAAGCAGCTCATCACTGTCATTTATTGAATTTATACCATGTAAACAAAAACAGAATACATTTATTGGGATACATTGTATGTTCTGATCAGTAGTCTGCCGGGATATACATAGTGATCATAACTTCATTACACACATTCACAAAGTGACCTTAACTTGTGTACCCCAAAATAACTTCTCAAGCTTCTTAACATTTGATCATAAAGTCATTCACTTTTACCATCACTGCTGCTTAATTATTGAAATTGGGTTTTAATTCTCATTTTTTTGTTCATACATTGTGATTTTGGTTTTCTATCTCGTTTTGTATCAAACACGTCTCTTTCTTGGCACAACTTTCAAGTGTATACCATCTTGTGCTCTCATAACAGCTGACAAAAGCCTGGCTGGTTTACGCTCTGGGTCTTCCACCAAATCATACCTGAAATGATAAAAACAAATGATATAAGAGCCGCAACATGAGATTTCCAACAATTTGACATTTTGACGAGTGTAGACTTGGACGAGCCTCTGCAGCCCCCTTTTAAGCTTAGAAACTCCAAATGGTGTTCAGTCAGTAGCTGAACAATGATAGAATACTCAAGGGACCAGCAAAGGCTCTGATCAGACTGCACGTTTGCACAGGCTGATCTGAGGCTTTGCTGGTTGCACATACCACATTGATGGAAATATCATGCACTGGCTCATAAACAATATGCCTCACATGTAAATAAGTATTTTCGGTGGTTAGCACATTACAGACAGGTCTGCTTCTTGCACTATAACCACGAACAACATGCACGGATCCAGAAAGTTTTGCCAGAGGGGGTCCAACTCTGACAACCGTTTTTTTCAGAAGAGAGAATCTTAATACCACTAAAATGTGGCCATCATCGGCCCAAAAGCGAAACACCATTTTTCGCTGGTGGGCCGATAATGGGCCAAAATTGAATGGCTGGTTGGTTTTTCAGGGGTTCTCGACCAGTATTGCTAAGAAATCCTATAATTTTTTTTTTTTTGGGGGGGGGGGTGGGGGGGGGCTTCACAGGCTCATCTGAGTCTACACTTGTTAAAATACCATATTGTTGTCCATCCCCCCTCTAGATCTGCTCATGAAAAACATGAGATTAAAATGATAATCGAAAAAATAGCTATGATTTCATTTAAAGATGTACAACATGAATATATCTAATCATGCAATAGGGCAAATTATTTTTTCAATTGGAAATTGGTAAACAAATTAGGACTTGATGCAAATATGGAGGTCTGTCCTCAATGAAACTGAAAATGATACATTCGGAGATTTTTGCGAGGCTTTTATTTTTGCGAAACTTAACATTTGTTTCCTGAAAATAAAACCCATTTGAAATGGCGATATCACTGATGTGGGTAACTCATTTTGCAGTCACAATTTTTAACATCACAAATATTTCTTTTAACGCTATTTGCAAAAAAAAAATCCTAGCGAAACTTTCTGATTGCAACTTTTTGGACTCTAAAATACAATGTACAAAGTTGCTTATTGCTGGTATAATTTATCTTCTTCTATTTAGTTCTATTTAGCTATCACATTCCCATGATAAAAAATAAAACCTGTACAAACTTGCACAGGCTCCATAGTTATACACCATTATTATTTTCTAGAACAGCTTCAGTGTGAGTAAGACATAATAAAACATAAGACAAATTTTATTTTAAGTTGGAGAGTATAAACAGAGATAACATTAGCTATGTATAGCTATTTACCGACTAGAAGTGACTATGGTAACTATAACATGATGTAAATAACTTTTATTATCTTAATTATTTCATTTCTCTACATGATGTAAGATACATGTACATGTGTATATAATACTGATCAGGTGCAAAAGAAAATGTTGGTGAAAAATGACAACAGGTAATTGTCTAGGTTTACAAGTCATTTTGATTAGGTTAATTAAGAGCATGATTGTTATCATTGATTACCATATATTGATGAATTAAATGGGCCTTGACACAAGAAGACCTGTCTTTGGGGGTTTGCAAACAACAAAGGCCCAGACCAGCCTGTGCATCCAGGCAGACTGGTCAGTGCCTTACTTACTCGCTTTTTAGAAAGTACCATATCTAGACTTGCTACAAGGGAAAGGAGCTCTATAATAAGGCGTATATTTTCCCTAGTTGACATGATTACAAAACCTAAATTTTCAAATTGCCCTAATACTTTTAAAATTGGACTGTTTCGGTAGTAAAATATGCATAGAAAGCATCAAAATAGGTTTCAAACTGATCCATCATTTACAAAGCCGTGAAAACTTGCGCCTTCTACTCCCACCCCTCATTTTACGACTTTAGACTGGGTGCAGTTTAGACGATAGTTTTAGTAAATCCTTTGCAGGTTTTCAAAAAGTAAAAGTGCTAAAATATTAAGGATATAAGTGCCCTTCATTTCCAAAACTTTGCGGTATTCCTTCTGCGCATGCGTACGAAATATACTTAAAATTGTGACATTTGTCATTGAAAAGATGAAACTGGCGTCTTTTAGTTTGTTTTAAGATGCTTTCTCCCCCAGACCCAAGATGCCCTTTGGACAATTAAATATCGCTATACAAATATATAACATATGTAAATGGCGTCTTGGGTCTAGGGGGGAAAGGGGTTGTATAAGCGAAAGAAGACATTAAATATCTGACAAAAATAGACCAGTTTGCAAGATGTCGTTTTTATTGTACACCAACTGTATAAATAGTTTTACTGTTCATAGCGTGGTTCCCTGTTTAACGGTCTAGTTCCCATTTATGTTACTGAATAACAAGCACAGTTGATAACCGAAATAAATTCTCATTCATTAAGAAGTGAGTTATTACATGCATGAAGGAAAACCCGTTTTAAATATACAAATTGGGGGCAATGGTGCATCGACGGCTCGTCTATATATATTTGTTGAATGTGCCTAGTTTTTCCAGTCGTTATTTCAACAAAATAAAACGAACCTCTCGTTTAGGGAGATTGCACGCCTTATCGCTAGAAATTCTTTCAATTTTCTAGCTAGTTTCTATAGCTGAGGAGACTGGTTTGAGTCTTGCTTTTTCAGAAATCCGGAAGACAGGTTTTGTCGCGTCAAGGCCCAAAGAAGTAAAATCACACTGCTACCATATTTACAGTAAATAACCAGACACCCAAATAAGTTATATATATCACAATTTACTGGTAATGGTGCCAGAAACTAAGTTGAAATTGAAATCAAAAGCAAAACAATACAGAGATATTAGACAGGTTATAGCGTTATTTACGGTACTAGAAAAAATCTAACCAACACCTATCTATGTATACTCTGGGCGATCAGAATCTGATCATTATCAGAGGTGAGTGAATTTAGAATTTAGGAAAAAAAACAACTACTGGCTGAGTTTTTAAATAAGCGCCCTGAACTCTTCTGTGGTCTCTGCTCTGTTGGAGCCAAACTATTCCAATGGGGAATTGTCCTTGGGTAAAAAGAATACTTCAGGGCATCACTATAAGTCTGGGGCCTGCAATACTGTGAGTTGTGTGATGACCTGGTGAATCTTGTTCTCTGAGACGGGGTCAAGTACTTGTCTTTATCAATAGACATAAAAGCAGAGAGGATTGATCCTTCTGGGCCTCCAGAGTTGGCCATTGCAGTTCATCGAGCATCTCGCCAACACTACTAGTGTTGCACCACCTCCTGCAGGTCCAGCGGGCTGCTGTCCTCTGAACCTTCTCCACAACGTGTCTGGCTACAGATGCGTGTCTGACTGCAGATCCAGGGGTCGCGAGTCCGATCCCGACCCGGTACCATACTTTCGTGGAGATTGATCATGAAATAATTTCTACGGTCATTCTCCTCCTTCCGCTGATTTATTCAAGAAGGGTTGTTGTCAGTTACAAGTGAAAGTATGTGCACAAATTACTGGTTAACCGCTTGCTCAAGCCTGCTCAGGAAAAAGTGTGGTTAAGTGAACTGACCGTCCCGCAATGACCATAGCTGTTGACATGGGACGTAAAGCAACAAAAACAAACAAACAAATTCTCCACTTGTTGAATCTGAGTTTTTACAATATGGGCTCCGTTAGGTGCTGCATACTCCAGTTGAGAGCGTACCAAAGTTTTGTATGCAACCTCCTTAGAACTCCTAGTTGGGAAAGCCATGTTCCTGCGAAGGAAACCTAGCCTTAGTTGCTTTGGACGAAATATCACAGATATGTTGACCCCAATCCATGTTCTCTGTGATTGTTATACCAAGATATTTTGCGAGCTGAACGTTTTCCAATGTTTGCTGATGCAGATTGTAGTCATGAATGATTTGCTTGTGTGAGTAATGCCGAGTTACTCTCATAGAGTGACATTTGGCAACATTGAACTTCATTTGCCACTTGGCCTCCCAGAGCCCAAGACTGTCAAGATCTTCCTGCAAAATGAGACAGCATTGCAATGAATGAATGATCCTATACAGTACCCAATCGTCGGTGAACAGGCGAACTGAAGACTTGATTTTATTCCGCAAGTCATTTATGAAAATTAGAAAAAGGATTGGTCCCAAGACCAGCCCATGGGGTACACTGGATCTGAGGCTTGACCGTCTAAGACTACTTGTTGACTGCGCCCAGAGAGCCATGAGCTAATCCACTTATGGGTGGACCCTCTGATCCCATAGTAATCAAGTTTATGTAATAGCCTCCTGGGTGAGACTTTATCAAAGGCCTTTGCGAAATCCATGATGATCAAATATGTCTGCTTGTGCCCCCGATTCATCACACCATTCAGATTGCTGATGATATCATGCCCAAACTGCACCAGCTGGGTTTCACAAGACCTCTGACTTCGGAACCCATGCTGACAGTCAGCAAGTATGCTATCTAAGGCTAAGTGGTCACCAATATACTAGGTCAAAAAAGAAACGCCGCATATACAACATACATTGTATATGAGGGTCTTTCACCAATATCTGGCAAACGATTTGTCACAGTTTGAGCGCTGATTCTTGGATAATGAGTTCCTTGGGTTATACTAGCTACTATTGTAACCGGCCGAAATTGATTCAGCAGTTTAAACCTACGTTTTTATCGATCTTGACGTCGCATCATTAGGCGATGACGTCGTGAATGCGCACGGTCTGACATTGTTCAGATTTGTCAGAAACATTTACTAAGACATTAAATCACTCTTGCATGGCATCGAATTACTGGGGCTTTCGCCGATGGCGTCATATTAGCTTGTAATATTCTTATCGCCTGTTCAGGTACAACATCGTGTCCTTTTTGGCATCCCAAATTAGCAAGGAGTAATTTTTAATTTTTAAAATGTTTTCAAGCAAATTGGATATTAGACAAGTAATTTCAGTAGTTATTACATGTGTAAATCTAAATAAAATGAATGTGCACGTGAAAAACTTTAAAATAAAAAGACAGCCAGTACACTAGTTTGGGTTGACTGAGCGCAATGAAACAATGGGAATAATGTGTGGCAAGAATAGTAGCGAAACATAGATAGCAGATGAAGTTTTGTAACTTTTTAACGCTGGGTTTAACGCTCAATAGTTTTAATCTTTATATGCGGTGTTAATTTTTGTGGCCTAGTATATATGCTCTAGGGTTTTGCAACAGATAGAGGTTAGAGACACTGGTCTGTAGTTCCCAGCATCATATTTTTCTCCTTTCTTATAGACTGGGGATACATTTGCGTGTCGCCAATCATCTGGCACATAATCCTGAGCTAAAGATTCATTATTTATAAGTGCTAGGATAGGTGAAATCTGTGTACTACACTCTTTGAGCACTCTGGCATTGAGTCCATCTGGGCCAGGTGCTTTATGCACAGTAAGTTCATTCAACAGTTTAGCGACCCCTTTCAGGTCAACTGTTATTTCCTACATGGAGGTGAATAGACTAGCCCCTTTTGAAGCGGGTCAGGATTTGCCTCACGTGTGAAGGCAGATTGGAATTGCCAATGCAAATATTGGCTTTTTCTTTAGTGTATGTTTTCAGAATTCCATATTCCCTAAGTGATGTGATACCAAACGCGTCTTTCTTTAATGATTTGACAAATGACCAAAACTTCTTAAATTTTCCACTTTTATTTGAATCAGGATCTGAGGGGTCGTTCTCTAATGTGAAAATATTGGAAACATGTTTCCAATAGGCATCTCTCTCTACCTTCTGAACATGTGCCCTGAACCGCTTATAATGGTTCTTCACGTCAGGATCATTCGACTTTCCAGCACGAAGGTAGAGTTTCTGGCGTCTTTCCATAAGCCGTTTGATAAATAGTAAAGCATTTCAAGTCGACTATATCCAGCTGTGATACCTTGCTTGGTTAATCCTAGGGAAATTATATGAAGCGCTACCTCTTTACAATTGTGGACTATGTCCAATTATCAAAACATTCCCTGACGTCACTCTCAACTTATCTTCCACTTGCAGTAGCTTCTACTAATTTGAGATGACCAATTAAATTTTATTTATTGGTCATCATTATTACTGTAAATGTCATGTAGCTCTTTCTCACAGTGCTGGTCTGCAGTTTGTGATTGTGGTATTTCCTGATCATACTCACTTTTTAATTTTAAATGCATGTCTATCTTGTGTGATGAAGATATTAGACATTTTTCCTCATGATATACTTAAAATCTCCCAATGCTACCGTTGATGTTTTTGATATATCTCAAAACTGACCGTTTGAATTTCTTTGAAAGCTTTTAGTTGTCTAGAACAGTAATTTTTTAAAATGCGCATTATGATTTTCAGCAAACAATGTTTATGGTTGTAGCATTTTGAAAATTAGAGGTGAAATTTTGAAAGTCACAAAATTTGTCAATGAAAGTCATTCAACTATTATCATTAATACTAAAGACAAAAGACAAAAACATACTTTTCCTACGGTGCTTCTCATGAAGAAAAATCACTGTTCGAGACAAACTGCAAGCTTTAATAGAAGTTCAATCAGCCAGTTTTGAGATTTATTGAAAATATCAGCAGTAGCATTGGGAGATTTGTGAAGTGTGTACATTTGGTAAAACTCATACAAACTGTTAAAATTTACTAACCTCCGTAAGATTCTGGCCAATACCGTTTTCATTTCGTGCATAGCAAAATTTTGACCAATGCAGTTTCTGAGGAAATAAACATAAAACTATTTTATAGGAAACACAAGAAATGAGCCAATGCATGAGATTTCCAACAATATGGCACTAGAAGTGTGTAGACTCAGACGAGCCTCTGCAGCCTCCTTTTAAGCTTAGAAACTCCAAATGGTGTTCAGTCAGTAGCTTAACAATCATAGAATAGCCCAGCGACTAGCAAAGGCTCTGATCAGACTGCGTGTATGCGCAGGCTGATCTGAGGCTTTGCTGGTCGCACATACCACATTGTTGGAAATCTCATGCACTGGCTCAAATGTATATCTTAATGTGGTAAATATTTCATGTAAAGAAATGAGATGAAGTGCACCCATCTACAATTAAGCCCAGGGTACTTGTCAGACTGGAATTTCATGTGAATATGAATTTAACTTTGTAAGATCGATTTTGATATTATTATTCTGAATTTAAATACTCTTTACTCTGTTTAGTCATTCTACTCCTTTTGCTGATTCAAGAAGGGCTTTTGTCAGGTACAAACGAAAGTATGTCCACTGAGTACTGGTTAACCGCTTAGTCTAAGCATGCCCAGAAAAAATGTGTGGTTGGGTTAACTACCTTCTGAACATGACCATAATTGTTGACTGGGATGTTAACCAAAGCAAAACTTTTCAGATAATTTTTTTTAATCATTGCATGAATTGCACTGGACAGTGTAAATCTTACTAAGTATTTAAAATGAAAAGCATTTCAAGTAAAAGTATCATAGATTACCCGATTTTTGTCAGCTTTTTCTAATAGGCAACTGACATCATATAAAAAATCTGTGTCATATCTACATACTCTGACGAATTTATTTCTGAGGGTAAAATGCATGGCTAGACATATACTCATAGTTTAGATTTAGAATATAATTAAAACAACAACAAAACCCCCCAAACTATACCATGGTTGTTTTGATATTCAAGGAACATGGATTCATTTTTGAATTTTGGGAGTTATGAATTTTATTTGTAGATGGGTAAGTAGTTGAATGACTCTACTGGAAATACCACTTTGAATGTCATTGGCATAAACTGGCTATGAAAGTTGTAACCAATTGTGTATACTATGTAATTTGTATATATTTGACTTTTAGGGAGAGAGAACCCAGCTGGCACAAGACCTTAAAACAACGTCATATCAAGGTCGATGTGACGTCATGACGGCACATCGACGTCGATATGACGTTGTTTTGACGTCATGTGCCTGCTGGGACTGGGAAGCTCTTCCTTTACTAAAATAGTGATAAATTATGCATCAGTTTTTGTATCATAATGATAGTAAATCATACAATCAGGCGATGAAAAAGCATCTTCATTGGCTATTTGATTTAATTTCATTTTGTAATAAATGTGATTTCAGTCCCCTTGTATATTATTTCATAATTCTCTGTTTGTGTTCAGTATTAGTTTGTAATGTGAAAGGTTAGGGTGGTTAAACTTACCATATGCATAAAAGAATTACCAGTTATCAAGTAATCTTTTAGTGAACCCAGTAAGTAAAGCAAATATGAAGTCAAAAGCTGAAATAGCCAAATATATACATTTGTACTTTGCTAACATGATTTCTACTTTGTCCATGGCTAATAGCTTGTAAATACAGGAAATGTTTAGTCATTCCAAAAAATTGCATTAAATATATACATAATTGATGGACATACAGAAAAACATACAGCTATGCCAAAAGCCATGATCAGATCAATTTTCTCAAATTTCAAAAGTTGAGGGAAATTAAAATTTCACACTGTTTTTAAATCAGTTAGTTATAATAACTGGTGTTCATAATTTGGCATCAGATCCAATAGATGCTTTATTCGTTTTAATTGTTACATACCTGGGTCCAGCTGAAAAGGGGATATAACTGAAGGGGTCCATCTTGTCTAAATTTTCAGGCAAAAATCTTTCAGGCCGAAACTCCTGCAAATCACCACAAAAATGTAGATTTAGTCAAAATTGATTTACAACAGTCCTTGCAAACAAAGGGTAAATGGTGAATTGACACACCAGAAGAATAATAATTATTACATTTTATATCAAATGGCTAAAGCAATTCTCAGTGATTGTTATAATGTTCAGTAACTTCTTTTGGATGTATGCCTAAATACTATTCATATCCCAGTGACAAATTTTATGAGTGATCAATGCAAATTTTTTTTGAGCTATGTTTTGAGGAAACCTGCTATTGTTGTATTTGAATGACCAATGTGTAGACCAGCCTGCACACCAACACAGTCTTGGAAATAATTACAGCTAAATGTGCTATATCTCGTACTCAAGATTAAATGGACTCTGACTGTAGTTGTGTATGCAGCTCTCGTTTGTGATGTCTAATTGTGAAATTGTCACTTTCCCATAGGTATCCTGGGTCAGGTGTGGTGCTATATTGTATCGATTCCTGATCTTTGCAGATTTTCTCGCGAGGAGGCTCATTTTATAAAGGTTTGTTTTGCTGAACCCTGATGTATCTACTATAGAAAACAGTGTAACCATCTGGTCAGGATCTGAATTCTTTCCATGTAGTTGTAGAATTCACTGATTTAATTGAAATTACGCAACAATAGAATTGTGCCATACTAATTTATTAGAAGGACAATGGCTAAAAAAGGAGTAGAATGTGACAATTACAAGCACCAGTTCAGCAAACAACATATAATCCTGGTACCCAGTTGCATTTTATTCATTGCAAAACATAATGCCATCATCATACGTTACTCTTGTTTTGTATTGAAAGTGATCAGTTTTCAAAGATTTTGCTATACCACGACATTTATTTGCCTGTAGGAATTAAATTTTACTCAAAATGAATAAAGATATTGTATTCTGCAGCCAATGTGATTGACACTTTATGGGTAAAGAGTTATCATAAAATGAACTGAAATGTCACAGAAATGTGGCCTGAAAGATAGCCCTATGGATTCTTATTATACCAATTTTACCATAAACAACAGTATTCAAAATGAAACATTTACACGTTTAACAGTACTAATGCATTGATAATAATTTAAACACCAGTGCATGACTAATAGTATTTGTACAGATTTCTGTTTCAAAATTAGACTGCCCAATTAAACAATGCATACTGCAAAACACTTTAATTTTGTGGTCATTTTATTTTGGCTCTTTTGGTGGTTAAAGTGAAAATCGCCAAAGTTAATAACCGTCAATAACACCAGAGAGACCAAATATAGCAGACTGGCAAAAAATTTCTCCCAAAACGCATCTCCAGTATAATAGAGGGGAAAAATCCAATGTTAATTAGTCAAAGGCATAAAGTATATCTGTTACAATAGAAACAGTGTAATTTCTTCTTTAGAATTAGAAAAATACCGTATTATATACCTTTTAACTGATACGACTTTAGAACTGCCTGTTTTCTGGCCATCTGATACAGAAAGCCGGATCAACGAACTGAGGTTTTCTGAAGGCTAACGTCGGTTACCTGCTTTTGCGGTGACGTTATGTAAAGTAAATTGCTAGCATGGAACCAGAGATGGAAAACATGTTGACGTGACGTCAAGAAACGTAACGTTTTGACAAACGTTCCCGCATTTTTTCGGGATTAAAGACCAAAACAGGTTTTAAAATCAGAAAGAATGTCAGAAAAAGGAATACAATAAACAAATTATAATAGTAACTTGAGCTGGAATACAGTATCACGTTGAATGGATGAGGCCATACCATTGGATCACCCTCGAGGCTACACATCTGGGGTGATCCGATGGTATGACTTATCCGTTCGATGTGATACAGTACGCCAGACCAAGTTACTATTATGATAATATGTATTTATAAAACCATTTGGCATGCATGGTAATTAATTTACCACTCAGTAACATTTGAAATAACAATAGAACTGAGTGCATTCACCAAGAACAATGCTAAAAACAGCTTAGAATCATATTGTACGACTAAGTGCATTAACTCACACACCAAGATCAATGCTGATCACACTGTATGTTACTTGAAAATTCCTATGTAGAGGTTGAATGCATAACAGGGTTTCTCCAGAAATCATGGAATGTTTAGGAAATAAAAAATTGCCAAAATATATATCTGCCAAAAAGTTCAAATATAAAAAAATATAAGTGTTTTACAGTAAATTGACTTATTCAATCTAAATATATACACTGATTTCCTCATGATTGAGGAGCTCAGTTTTGACCTGGAATTTTTCCATTCCCTTTGTTACAAATATGAAATATGAAGAAGATATGGGACGTGAATTGAGAAAACCTGTCTTCAGGGTTTATGAGCAACAACGTCGCAGATCAGCCTAAGCATTCCACACAGTCTGATCAGCGCCGTTATCATTCGCTAATTGGAAAAGAATCATATCTAAACTAGCTACTAACGAAATATCAATTTTTCTAAATAGTCTTTGTAGCTGAGCACGCTAATTGGAGCCTTACATTGTTGGCAACCCCCATGACAAGTTTCTTCACGGCGAGGCCCATGTAATGTTTACCAATGGATCCGCCCAAACTGTGTGGTTAGTGAGAATATTGTAAAAATGTATGTTGATGAGTGTACCAGCTGGAACTTTGCGTCCATCAAACTCTAGATCTTGTGTTGTTTCCCTCTGTACAAATAGAACGGGTGGGTTCATCCTCATTGATTCCTTGAGACACATGGTCAAATATGACAACTTTGGCAAGTCATTCCTGGTAACAATAAAAGGCAGATGAAAGTTTCTAGCTCGGCTAACATGTTTCGAAAAGCAAGTGAGTATGACCAGGAAATGTCAAAATTACAGGCAACAGACCACCGCAGTGCACTGGTAGTAAGTGACACAAAACACTAACTTATAAAAATATTATCTAAAAGGTTCCAATAAAAAATGTTGGACAGTAATAAAAGCCAAAGAAACTGGTTCTATTGCGAGAACAAAGATGCAATTGAAAATGACTGAGTTTCCCTATGAAAAAACAACAACAAACATGTGTGCTCAGGAAGGACTCCCTTTTCCTTGACATATTTCTTGTTTTTTCAGAGTCATTATAGTGCGCTGAATGGATAGCTTAGGGATCTTAATGTCTTCAAGATGACATGAAACACTTAGGATTTTCTCAGGCTGACATGTCTCTTGACTGAGAGCACATGTCATTCTGTTGGTTTTGTCGTGAGGCAGCTCATTCCTAACCCATAAAGCGCCACCTATAATTTGCAGCAGACGACAATTTCATATTTTTTTTGCTTTTTTTCAAAAATAACAAATAAGGCATGATATTTCATAAGAATTGTCTGCTGGCAATTCTCATGCAATATCATCCCTTATTTTTTTACAATTAAGAAAGATGTTGCAAAAAATGCCATCTGCTGCAGTTGTGATCGGTGCTTTAAGGATAAGGCTTATAGATTCTGGCTTCCTAATCTCATTACACTTATAAATTGCCAACTAACTATTATGAAAATATTACCACAGAATTTCATCAGAATCTCTTCCATCTAAAACTTCATCAATTTCCTTTTGCAGTTTAATTTGTGCATCTGGGTGGATGGCGAATGTATGTAACGCCCAGGATAAGGCACTGGTTGTAGTGTCGTGACCTACAATAAAATATGTTGGTTTTTCAAAAATATTTGTCAATTTTAAGCAAAATATGCAGTCTTTTCCAACAAAATAAAAAAGGTTAACCCAGCCAAAGTTGGCGCCCGCCATATAATCCATTGACAAAAAAAAAACTCATATAGATACTCACATTATACAAATATTTCATGAAAGATAGACTTAACCAGTTCCACAAGGAATGAGCTAATCTCAGAGCTTTAATAGAGTTATACTACTACAAAACACTCTAAATACATAAAAGGTGATGATTCCCTCTCTCTCTCTCTCTCTCTCTCACTCTCATCTAATACTCATTTTTTTATAAACACATCACTTTTCAAAAACTAAGTTAAAGTGTCTGTTTCATATTTGATAACAGCACCAGCTTGTGGATTCAGATGAAATGACCCTTAGAATAAAAAGAAAATGAACTATGTTGGCATTTGAAGATCATACATGCAAGGTGTGTATAAAGTAAATTCCAATAAAAGTGTTTCTGTTGAATAGATGAACATTACATTGATTAACTTAAAACCATTCAGTAGATAAAACTAAATCATGTATACAAATGACACAAAGGGATGCTTATTTGTAATACCTTGTTGATTAACCAGATGTATTAGATATATGAAGTTCATTTATAGACAGCTTGAAAAGGCGGTTTTTAGTAACATGCATGCATCATGCTTTCTATGGGGGAGTTACCCCCTGTGGTCAAGCTACAGTTTCCACAAATTTGGTGACCATTGGTCCCAAATACCAAAAATATAAGTGATAGGAATATAAGTAAAATGTGACCACACAGAACAACTCAGGTCAGCATTAGCACCCACCCAGTCAGTTCAGAGTCTTTTTCTAGTGCTCAATGGCTAATTTCGGACCTGGCCTTGAGGTTATAAAACTTGAGTACAGTCTCAGACTCAAAATAAAGCGCAGTGATTGGCTGCTTGAGGACACATATTCGCAAGCAGCCAATCAGTGTGCTTTATTTTGAGTCTGAGAATGAACTCAAGTTTCATAACCTAGAGGCCTAAACTTTCTTAAAACCTCCAGTAAGGACTGTAATCAGACAAGAGAGTCGTCTAGGCTGCTCTGTGCCAGCACTAGCTGAAGTCATGTCATTGGTTTAGTCATACACTGGCTCAAGTGAATGACTATAACAATCTATCACAGTGTGAGGGTGTGATAAAAAATCCCTCCAAAGTTTCAACGTTTGACATCAGGAGGCTTGTTGACAAACTAATGCTCATGAGGGATGCATTTTATACCCCCTAATCACACAATTCATGGATATTTTTCTTGCTCGCCATTAAATCCTGCATTTCTCTATTTTACAAAAAAGCTTACTTACAGAAGTTCTTGAATACGCTGAGATGTGAAGTAACATGACATGATGTTATTTTCACACAACAATGATGTCACTTGCCTATCAACATGCAGTCGCTCCTTGTTTATCCTTCACACAGGTTGGCATGCGGTATCAAAAATAGAGTTTTCTCACATAGATAAAATCAGCAGAAACCAATATCTGTTGTGCAAGAAAGTTTCAAGTACATATTTCAGCTTTTTAATCATTATAAGATTTCTGAATCTGACCCTTAGTATAAATTAATGACAATATTACGAACCTTCAAAAAGAAATGTATCTACTTCATTTCTTATTTCTAGTGTTGTCATGCCAATACCATTATCATTTTTGGCTGTTAGTAAAATGGCAAGAAAGTCTTTTGGGTTTGCTTGAGGAGCATCGTCAATATTCTGCAAAGAAACAGAAGTGATAAAACATGTTAATTAATATTTCACTGGAAATTCAGGTTGCTTGAATAATCTTTTTTGAAAATCAAACCTGTGAGAGAATCAAAATATAAAATTGACTATTCATATCTATCTAGATCAACTTGGATAGAATATTCCATCAAACACATGATGAAGCTATTTTCTGTTTCAAATGATAATGCCGTCTTCTGTTTTCTCCATAAATATTTTAATGGTGTTCTCTGTGAAAGCTTTACATCTTTTCAACAGGTATCCAGGGCAAGTTTCTTTTCTTGAAAAATCAAACAGTAATTTGTAAACAAATACTTTATAAGATAAATGAAGATTGTCGAACACCACTGAATAAATATGAAAACCTAATGTTGAAGTATATGGCAAGTTTTACTTAGCATTAAATGTACAAATATATCAGTATACAAATTTAGAGAGGACACATTATCTTGTTATCGATATGAAACACTTGTCACAGCATGTGATATACTTGGGATCAAAGGGTCCCTGGTTTATCCTCTTCCTACAGTAGTACTGGTTCAACCTAGGAAGACTGTAAACGTCCTGAAATGGCTGAAAAGTGTTGA
Organism: Loripinus fragilis; assembly: GCA_964019695.1. NCBI lineage: Eukaryota > Metazoa > Mollusca > Bivalvia > Lucinida > Lucinidae > Loripinus > Loripinus fragilis. The sequence goes on from CAXHUL010000663.1 coordinate 25,024, forward strand.
CTGGAACGTAAAGCATCAACACAAACAAACAAATATCTAAATGTGCATGACTATACACTGGTCTCCTTTGCTCTTTGCGAACATTTACTATATTTACTTTTATTCAGGAACTTATCAGCAGTAAAATGCTTAGGCTGGTTAGTTTGAATTATATGAAACTAAAATTGAAAAGCGAATACTTTCCAAAACATGCATAAATGAAAGTTAGTTTCAAAGTGGTATCCATGATAGCCTTGATACTGCTTCGCTATGATACTGTGATAAAATTTTATTCGCAACTGCAATTCATATACTAAATTACTTTATTTTTTAAACAAGTGAATAAGTGTAACGTCATGATAGCATCACTTGAGTGACCAGAATTTACAAAAAATATGTTTATGCAGTTATTTATAATAGATGAAGATTAATATAAACTATCACAAGTGTGAGGGACAAGTAAAAAATATGTCCTTCAGGAGGATCACCTTTCGTTTGGCGTCACTAGACTTATTGCCGAGTGGTGGCAAACATTGATAGTGAGGGACAGATTTTTCTATCTAATGGATTCTTTTTTTGCTCAGGATTTTACACCACATTTGTGTTAAAATGCCAATAGAAGTTCCCAAATAGGCAGAGATGCGAAATGACAGGATGATGTCACATAAATATAAACTATGTCACTTGTCCACCATGTGTGTGAGTTCGAATACAACCAATTCACAATCCTAATGTGATAGCCTGGGAAAGAATACATGGGTAAGATGAGATTTTCTATCCCATGTTAAAGTCTCAGATATACAAATCAGGTGCACAATAATTATATGGTTACAAAATTTAAAATAACAATTATGCATGGTGAATATTTTTGTTTGAAATACAGCTTTCATTTCTTATTCTGTTCAAGTTCTGCATGGTTTTTGTTCGAGGAAAACAATTGTCAGTTGTATGGGAGTGGTTTTGTTCAAAGCATTAAGTGTAAGCTATTGTATGGTTTGTGCGTATGTATGGGATGATAGTCCACGAGCTTTAGCAAGTTGATTATCTTCCCATACATACGCACAACCATACAATAACTGCCTTATTGCACCAGCATGCATGTGCATTTTGTGCATTGTGAGATATTTGGCGTAGAACATTGGAATATCACTCAAAGGTGCAATAAGATCTAGTATTTTCCAATTTCTGAAAGGTTACCTGGTGAAAAGTGAAAAAGATATCTTATCAATTTTAGTAAAAAATATATTAATATATATTGATAGGGTATTACCTGCATTGTATATAATATTATTTGTTGCTTCGAGATATGTCATATAGTATGAACAACTTGACATTGTGTACAGGTGTTTCATTGTGTTTATGTTAATGTTAAAAGTTTAAAAATACAAGTGGTATTTATAATGAGATTTCAGCTAATTTATTACTGTTATATGCTAGGCTTGGTTAAAAGAAGAAAACTGATTTTTCAAATGATACCTAAAGTATAGGCCTATGTGTAGCTTAATAATAATATTTCTTAGTGTATATGGTATTTTCTGATTTAACTTGCTTATTGACGTTCAATTACATTTACATTTGAGCCGCAACATGTGATTTCCAACAGTGTGACATTTTGACATGAATAGACTCAGACGAGCCTGTGCAGTGCAACTTCCTGTTAAGCTAAGAAACTCCAAATACTGTTCGGTTAGTAGCTTAACAATCATAGAATATTCAAGTGACTACACATGAGCAGGCTGGTCTGAGCATTTGCTGGTTGCACATACCATAGTGTTGGAAATCTCATGTGGCCGCTCATTTGTAAGTTTTAGTTTTGCTTTTTGCTAAACCTTGTTGGCTAATATCAAATATGTTGTAGAAGCTTTAACGACTAATTTCATAAAAGAATATTGATTATTTACAAAAAGGTTTGAAAAATGTAGACATTAATCTAATCCACACTATCCTTATATAGGCTTACTAATGTATTGGCGAACTTACTAGTTGCTTTCTTCTTTTCTGTATTATATCTTCCGATACATTATGTACATAGTCACAATTTTTCTTCCATCGCCTTCCATCACTCGTTAATGAGTAGATACACTTTGGGTATAACCAGAATTTGCTGGAAGAAAATAGTTTATTATATAACAAAGTGGTGTGTATAGGTAGGCGTACTGGATACAATTTCCATCCATTGTAACACAGTTTTATGAAAGATACGATACTCATTTGGGAATTTTAAAGTGTGATACTTTCTTTAGCACATCATTCGATTTTAATCAATACCTCATTGATTAAACACCTGCCGTAACCTCTGAACAATAATAAGTTCGACACCACCTTGTTTTCTAATTAGAATTACATACTCATTAAATATTTTGCGTTGGATGTGTGAGTCAGTACATGTTTATTCGTGTCAAAATAGGGAAGATCGAAGGCAAATACACCCAAGTACTATATCTGACCCAGGACACCCACAGTTTTTGTCAATCCATAGTCTCTTCTCCATTACAAAAACAACAAACACATTAAAAAGAACCAAACCAGCTTATAAGTGCCAGTTTTAGATTTACACTGTTTATAATCTGCGAAGGGTTATTAATGGATTATCTACACCCAAACAACAAAACCCTTACACTGATTAATGAACCATATTGCTGACATATTTGAAATATGATCAACGTATGCTAATTCATATTCTTATTAACTACTGTAAAACGTTATATATTCCTTCCTGATCGTTGCCTTCTTCCATACTTTGTCTTATATTCTTATCTGTAATCTCCAAATCTGGTGAACCTTTGAACTAAATCAAAGCTTTGGTTTGTTGTCTACCACAACGATGCAAAAGCCGCCTTAAACAAGAAAACAAGATCATAACCAATTTCAAAGCGTGCACTGGTATGCTATCAAGTGTACTCTCAGGTAAATAGACAAAGTTGGTCTTACAAAAATCGCTCTCCCATGAGATGATTTAAGTCATTCACAGCTTGGATGTAGGGATGATTGGTGCTGAAAATAAAACAAAGTGAGATATTAAGTGAATGGTTAACATAACAACGGAGCATAACAATGATTTGCATATTGGTTTAAAATTTTATGCAACATTTCCCCAAGCATTGATTGAAAGTGAGTTCTTAGTCTAAACCCCAAATCTCTATATATTTGTGAAGTCAAAATGGTGGCCAGATGTATAAGAGACACATCACAGTTCCAGAAAATATTGCTGCCACACCAGACCATCAGTGATGCCTTCAGCTACACTTGCTACTGAAAGAAAGCTCCACGTAAACGCTTTAAATCCAAGTTAAAGATATTGTGCTTCAAACTGTCATCCAACAATGAAATTTTCTTCGCAAATATTTGAGTTATATCCATATGAATTTCTAAACTTCAATTTTGCTTTAAGGGCCATAACACTCATTGAATACTTATTCATAGGTGAATTTACATGATGATGCATGTTTTCAGTTGTTGAAGACGTCTGAGATTGACTACTGATGCTGCTGTCAAGCTGGCAAGTTTTTCCTGTTCCAGCAAATGGTGCATACAATCGTACGAAAGCCTAGAAGGTCCACTTTTAAAAAAGAAAAAAAAAATATCTCGTTATAACGAGATAACTAACTCGTAATAACGAGATAATTAAGTCGTAATAACGAGATGATTAACTCGTTATAACGAGAAAGTTAAGTCGTAATAACGAGAAAAAATATATATCTCGTAATAACGAGATAATTATCTCGTAATAACGAGAAAACTATCTCGTAATAACGAGATGAATAAATCGTAATAACGAGATGACTAACTCGTTATTACGAGATAATTGTCTGGCACCAGAGATTCCTGGAAGTCTGCCAGGGCGCCAGAGACAGTCGCAGACTGGTGCAGTGAGCTTAGGGGGTCCATAGAGGTCGATACTGGTCTAAACTTGTTTGGCACCAGGGATTCCTTGAAGTCTGCAATGGCATCAGGGGCAGTCGAATACAAGTGCTTGTGTCTCGGGGGAGTCCAGAGTGGTCGAAACTGGTCTTAAGTGTTCGGCATCGGAGATCCTGAAAGTCTGTGACAGTGTCAGAGACAGTCGCAGACCAGTTCATGAACTGGAGTAACTCCCTAGAGGCTTTAAATAGAGATCTTAAACTGGTCTTAGCCCGATTGGCACCAGGAAATCCTGGAAATCTGCGAGTATAAAGGGGTCCCTAGAAGTCTAAACTGGTCTTACCCGATTAGCACTAGGGATTCCTGGAAGTCTGAGAGGAGATGACACAGAAAGTCGGACATCGGTGCATTTAACATGGGAGCAGTCATAGAGGTCGAAACTGGTTTGAGGTCTGCAACTGTGTCAGAAACAGACGCAGACCAGTCCATTGAACTCGGGGGGGGGGGGGGGTCCATAGTGTTAAAACTAGTCTTAACTTATAAAGTGAGAACTAACTCGTTATAACGTGATAACTAACTCGTAATAACGAGATAACTAACTCGTTATAACGCGATAATTATCTCGTAATAACGAGATAACTAACTCGTAATAACGAGATAATTATCTCGTAATAACGAGATAACTAACTCGTAATAACGAGATAACTAACTCGTTATAACGAGATAACTAACTCGTAATTACGAGTTAACTTTTTTGGCACCAGGGATCCTGGAAGTCTGCGACAATGTTCGAAACAGTCGCAGACCAGTGCAATGAACTCGAGAAGGTCCCTAGAAGTCTAAACTGGTCTTAACCCGATTGGCAGAGGGGATTATAACCCACTTATCGCTCAAGACAAGATGTTCTTTAGGCAAAACTGTTTAAGTTGATTATTTACGTCCCATCAACAATCTTTCAGTTAAAAAGGAACGGATCTTCCTGGGTTGAACCAGTACAAAGCTAGGATAAATGTGTCTTGCTCAAGGACCACAACACAGTGACGCCTATGAGGCTCGAACCAGCGGCCCTCGGTCTCGAGTCAAGCACTCTACCACTGATCCACTGCGCTCCCTATAACAATTTTAAGCTGCGCCTAAATATTATGTATAAATACGTCATTCTCACATTGTTGAATGACGTCATAACATTTCTGACGTCACTTAAATGCAATTACAATGTGACGCAAGTTATTTACACAGTTTTCTTTCAGTTTCAGTTTCAAATCCCAATAATCAGACACAAGTCATTTGTATCCCCCGCCCCTTGGGGCCCGGGAATAGCGGGGCTTTTAACTTTTCATTTTTAAAGCCGCACTGCGGGGCCAAATTTGTGGTAAAATTCCTGCTAAATGCCCCACCCCCGGGGGTTGACAAATATGTGGCAGGCCATGGCATTTTGGGTCTTATAGAGGTCCTGGTCGAAATTTGGGTTTTTACATTTTTTGAAAGTCTGATATGTTTGAAGTACACAGGTAAAGTATTAGAAATGTTGAGTAAAATATCACAAAGTTATGAGCGTTTTAATGATGTAGTCTTTTACGAAATATTTGGCAGAATTTACTACACATGCAGTCACAAATACTTCAATGCTCAAGAACATACAGTGTACTTATGTAACAAACTATTAAGTGTTGAATCATTTTGTTGTAATCTTTGAAGTATTGTACGTGTACAATACTTTTATTTCTTTGATCACATGATAATTTGAAAAGCTGTTAACATATATTTCGGACAGTACTAGTACTCAAACAAAGTATTTTTTGGACACTGCATGGCTACTCACATTTCAACAACAGTGTATTTAATACCGTTTTGCATAGTGTAGTTCATTGAAAGAATAAAACACATCATTTTAATGCAAATTCTGATGCACTTTAGATAATTTAGCAAATTCTAGGCGGACACCATTACGTTGAATTGCTATGATGCTCCTTTGATTATTGGACATCAGAACAAATTACGTTAGATCGCCGTCTTCTACTCCGTTCGCATTGAAATACGATTTTTACCGGAGGAAAATGGTTGTCACTTATAATGCCTCAGTTACTATTGGCTTCTGATTTTTTTACGATGCCGATACGATGTCCAAATCATCCTTTCCATTCGGCTATCGCAGGGAGACCCAGCCATTGTCGTACGGACTCACGGGCATTGTAGCCTCTACGATTTTGTTAACTCCGCACTCTGACAAATTTTGCAAGCCCGTAGCCCGTAGATACATCGCAGGTTGATCGCATGATCCCCGTACGGGCACCGCACGCTGATCGTGAGGACACCACAAGAATTTAGATAATAATATGATCGTGGATTCTTGAGATAATCGTAGGGAGCCAATATTGACATCGCACGGGCATCGTGCAATTTTTTAACCGATATCGTGAAGATTGCACTATAACTGTGCGGTTTTCGCACAATCTCTGCAAAGTCTCTGTAAGGACTGCGCCGTCTTTCGCCGAAAGAAATCCAGGGTGAAGGTAAAGAATATAAACACCTACGCCGTAGCTAAGAGTCCTGGAAAATCGTACCAAAAATCGTAGCCAAATAAATCGTACGATGCCCATGGCAAATATAAATGAAAGACAAGTAAGCTCGTGAAAAAAGGGCAAGACTATAAAAAATGATTCTAGGTGTAATCTTGAGAAATGCCTGAAGAAAATCAAGATCTAAGAAAACATAAATGCTTTATTTGGGCACAGTTTGGTCTGAGTCTCTACTGTTTGACTGGTTTTTTTGTGGATAATGTTGGCTAGTACACAGACTTATGACATTTCTTGCACCGGCGAGCAGCGACTGCTCAGACGATTTTTTTATTTGATTCTTTACGTCCTGTCAACAATCTTTCAGTTAAACAGGAACGGGTCATCATGGGTTGAACCAGTACTTAGCTAGGATAAATATGTCTTGCTCAAGGACCACAACACAGTGACGCCGGTGAGGCTCGAACCTGAGGCCTCTGGGTCTCGAGTCAAGCACTCTACCACTGAGCCACAGCGCTCCCTACTGCTCAGACGAGCCTCCGCATAATTATGCACAGTGTCGCAAGAGCATTCGCTGCCCGCATACACAAAGTTATGATGGTTCAGTCCAAATTCATACCTCTAGCCCCACTAGGTACATGTGGCTGAATATGCATTTTTAAATTATGATAATATGAATCTTCGGTTGGTCCAAATAATTATAAGTCTACATGTACAGTGAAAACATCAATAAATCATTTATTCCTAGCATCTGCGCAGTCGAATTGGAACAACCTTTAGCACTACCTTTATTAATAACATGCATTCCGACAATCAGTGAACATACTGTGTACATGTGCATTCTTGTCTGAGTCTCCAATTTGCGCATCTGCGAAACCTGATAAATTTATGCATATAGTGCATGGGAGGGTGGCATAATTAATCGCCACATTGTAACGCCGAGGGTTCGACATTTCTTTTTAAAATCACCATGACGAAAGGTAGTGGTTGCAATTTGACATAAATTAACAAGGATGAAAATCAAAGAGAAAATAGCAATATACAATATAAATTTTTGGTTCTCAAGCAGTACGAGTTTAAAGTGGACATAAATTTTAAAATATCAGGGTTTCCATTGACGCTTACATTAACGTCACTAAAAACGGACATTTTAATGTGAATTTGGATTTAAATGACTACCAAAGGGTACAATAACAACATACACCAGGAAGCTACGATTAAAATGTTTATTGCGTAAATCAATTTGCTTTAATTTGGTACTATTTTCATAATTGTAGCTTCTGTAGTTTTGCGACAATAATTTTTGCAAAAAGTCCAGAAAAAGATTGATTGTAACGGTGACGTAACAAGTTTGCGAATAATAATGTACGGTGAATACCGATGTCAAATGTCACACACACACACACACACACATGCACGCACGCAATCTATCCATTTTGTAGTAATAATAGTTTGAACGCAACCTGACACATTTTAAAATGATTGGAGGTGAATTTTATATCAATCTGTGCATTTTTCACAATCTGATCTGGATCAACACAGTGCTCTTCGATTACTGAAATTTTAACTTTGTTTGACGCATGAAACGTTTACATGTAGAGTAAAACCAGTATGCTCACAGTAGCTACATGTATCTAGTGATGCTGCTGGTATTATCTCTTCGATTGCCTTACCGTAGTGTTCCTTTGCGAGCAACGAAGGTTCTGACGAGAATATATATTCGCACAGTCTTTACCTGAACCTTAGCTCACGGGTGGTAAACCTAGGAACTACCACGAAATTGTGTTAACGTAATTTTGTTCCCAAGCCACATCCGGGACACGTCGTGGTAGTTTCCAGACCGAAAATTGGATAAAGAAAGGTTGGTGTCACTTTCATTTTTGTTTTATTTTACAACTTAGAACAAACAATGGTGAAATCCGACAATGTGGTTCCGTGTAAGTATGTCTCAGCGTCCCCTCTAGCCCAAAATTTTGTTTGAAAAGTTATTTTCTTTCTTTTGGTACGTGTTTCCCCACTGAGCATCGGACCAACTTTCCCCAAAGTTCGAAGGATTTTAGCCCATATCTGTCAAATTGAATGGAATTTGATATCATTTGACGATGGAAATGATAAAAAGACCCTGAATAAACATTTCTACACAGAAAAAAATCTGAGCATTTACTCGTAAACGATTCATGCTCCATTCGTCCTGTGTGGTAGTTTCCAGCTCATCGTGGTAGTTAAAATGCTATCGTGGTAGTTTCCAAGACCTTGTAGGAATTTAGTAGTAGTTCGCATCAGCAGATTTCCACTATTCAGGGGCTACTTCATTTTTATAAAGACAGGGTGTGCGGGCCGAACCTTGAATACTCCTCTTATTCATACGAAGACCTTTTCAAATAACCTTTTGTCAGATAACAAATGACGACTGCCTGAATTTTAATTTTAGTTGGCTATTTAAATGATGAGAAGAATGAAAAGAAGGGATATTCACATTTTTTGTTTTTGAATAAACATGCTTTTTAATTATCAAATAACATGCCCGTTCATCGTCACACTCGCATGTATATAAAAAGTATCCCAACCCGAGGATATTTCCCTTTTTTCTGAAGCGCAAGTACTAACAATACTTTGGGCCAGTAGTCTTAGCCTGCCATTTTATCTTAAAGCTGACTGAACATGGAACAACGTAGCGAGTGACGCAATTTTTTATATCATTTTTTTTGTCTGTTGCTTGGTCCACCACGGCTCAACTGATGACATTCTTTTGCTTTAGATTTCCAGAGGTGTTGTTTGGCAGTCCAGGGCATGGTCTCCACCTGTCAAGCATCACATTGAATCTCGAGTCCTCAGCTTAGCTTCCTCATGGTGTTGAAATGTGGTTTATTTGTTTACCGTGGTAATTAATTGACGAGTTCGATGGTTATCATGCGAAACAAACAACCACTATAATGTTTTGTAACACTTCAGAAACGTATCCTATAAAGTCTTGGAAACTACCACGATAGCATTTTAACTACCACGATGAGCTGGAAACTACCACACAGGACGAACGGGGCATGAATCGTTTACGAGTAAATGCTCAGATTTTTTTCTGTGCAGGAATGTTTATTCAGGGTCTTTTTATCATTTCCATCGTCAAATGATATCAAATTCCATTAAATTTGACAGATATGGGCTAAAATCCTTCGAACTTTGGGGAAAGTTGGTCCGATGCTCAGTGGGGAAACACGTACCAAAAGAAAGAAAATAACTTTTCAAACAAAATTTTGGGCTAGAGGGGACGCTGAGACATACTTACACGGAACCACATTGTCGGATTTCACCATTGTTTGTTCTAAGTTGTAAAATAAAACAAAAATAAAAGTGACACCAACCTTTCTTTATCCAATTTTCGGCCTGGAAACTACCACGACGTGTCCCGGATGTGGCTTGGGAACAAAATTACGTTAACACAATTTCGTGGTAGTTCCTAGGTTTACCACCCGTGTAGCTGCAAGCAGTTGCAATAGGTATCAAAATGGCTCATATCATGCCTGGTACATTGTAACTAATTATTTTAGCCGAATTTCGAGACTTGATTCTCACACAAAATATAAAAAATAAAAATAGGCGTCTCAGAATCGTAGGTGCGGTGCATTCCTTAATTAAGAACATCACAATTAATCCTAGATAAATTGTCTTATAAACAACAAAGCGCGTATTTATAACTATGACTGTCACTACTGCCCTGCCAGCCAAGAGTGACATTGGCGTCATGTTTTGTTTACACCATTATCAGGGACTTATAATCGATATGTCACGGGTGTATTAATCCTATCCTGCAGATAGATTAATACACAATTGATCTATCGATTGTCGCTAGATCAAGTAGAATGTACAAGTAATTATATTACTTAGCAATTGTAAACACAATAATATATCACCGTCACTCTTGGCTGGCACGACAGTAGGATAAATCAATAATAAAAAGCGATAAGTCCGTGTCAATACGCAAACTGATTGTATGGTAGAAACGTTTGCTCATTGATGAACATAGCAGATGTGCCTGGTGTTCCCTTGTTAAATAACGTGCGCCGCCATTAAAATATATTGACGTCATTTAAAGTCGCGTTTTCTGCTGATGACGTCTTACCTCCACAAGCCCCAAAATCGCAGAACGCGTCACATATGACATTTGATTCCACCATGATGTAGATTGTTACAAGGAAATCTCGCCCTCGGACCCCAGGGGGAGGTACTCTAATTTTTTCCGCATACGTAGGCTCGGACCCAGCATCTACCGTTCACCCAAAAAAAATATCAGGAATTTCAAACACCCCAAAAAAATATTTGAAATTTTAGCAACCCAAAAAAATATCTCAATTCTGTACCTTGACCTTAAAAAAGACCCTAAATTGCATAGAAATGACCCTCAAACTAGCCCAATTTTGTGATGACCCCAAAAAAATATCCACAAAATCTTAATACCCCTAAAAAATAATCATTTTTCTGAAAACCCCAAAAAATATTGAAATTCAGAATTTTGAACCCAAAAAAATGGACCGAGCCTACGTATATATATGTGAAAATGTCAGAGTACCCCCCCCCCCCCCCCTGGGCCTCGGACCCGATTAATTTGGTCAGAAACTCGATAGAGCCTTCTTACTGACGAATTATTCTGGTCCTCGGGTGGGATGTCCTTGTCTCACAACAATACATATGAAGGCTACTTTTAATCCAAGAAGTTTGTGACAGTCCTAGAGAGAATCCCAGCCCGGTGCATTTCTCTTGGGAGGGTCCATACTGGTCCAAATTCATTTAAGCTTTCCTGTAAGCAAGTGACTGTGTCAGAAGTTAAGACCAGTTTAGACTTATAGGGACCATCTCGAATTTATTGCACTGGTCTGCGGCTGTCTCTGACACCGTCTTAGACCTCCTGGATACCTGGTGCCAAAGAACTAAAGACTGGTTTCGACCTCTATGGACCCTCCGAAATCAATAAGAATATCCCTGACACAGTCACATACTTATAGCAATTCCTGGTGTCAAACAAGCTTAAACGAGTTGTGACCTGTATGGACCCTCACAAGAGCAATACAGACTCTTGGACTGTCACAAACTTCCATGATTTCCATGTGTCAATCAGGTTAAGACCAGTTTTGACTTCTACGGACCTTCTCGAGTTCAGTGCACTGGTCTGCTACTGTCTCTAACACTGTCGCAGACTTCCAGGACACCTGGTGCCAAAGAAGTAATCTCATAATTACGAGCTAGTTATCTCGTAATAACGAGATAGTTATCTCGTAATAACGAGTTAGTTATCTCGTTATTACGAGTTAGTCATCACGTTATTACGAGTTAGTTATCTCGTTATAACAAGTTAGTTATCTCGTTATTACGAGATAATTATCACGTTATTACGAGTTAGTTATCTCGTTATTATACGGAAGCGTATATGCGCCACCACTTGCTACTTAAATCCGACAGAAAAAGACTGTTTTCTGGCGAAAATGTCAGATATAAGTGGATTTGATGCGATAATATTTAGAATGTTAAAACATATTGCGTTAAGATAGTAATTTTTATTTCAATTGTCAATCTTTTGTCGACAAACCAATTAAAAAATAGCATGCGAATTTTATTATCTTGTCTGGCAAATTATTATCTCATTTCGCCAAATAAGTATTTGGCTTTTCGAAAAAAAGATATTGCTATAAAGGAGTCGTAGCAATATGTTTGCGTTTAGCTTAAAACTATTGCTTTTCGTTAGAACATTTTGCATCTTGACAGTATTAATTCCTGCAATAAGAAGAAATAAGAAGCGAGCTGTATAAATGTTTAGCTGAGCCTGATGAGTATGTTGTGTTGATAAATTTATTTTTGGCACTTCGAATTTTTTTAAAACTTTTAACAAAATTAATGCTATTTATCAAAGATATATACATAATTATGACGCGATCACAAAATATTTTATTTTTGATAACATAATTATCGCGTGTCGTTTTTAAATATGTTTCGTGCCATATAAATAAATAGCAGTGCTAATGATTTTGAAGGCTTGCTTCTATTTATCTCATTTTTGCCAATAAATATATTGACATTATAACGGAGAAAACGCAGGTGATAGTTGTTTTCACATTTTGTCCGTTCAATATTGTGATATAATACGATAGAAGATGAATGTTTTAAATACTATGTTGAAGCGATCAAGCAATTGTAGAAACTATTTCCCTGATTTAGATCTGATCAAGCAATTGTTGAAATTATTTCTTTTAAATAATAAAATTACTTGAAAATCAATAATTTCAAAGATCAAACAGAGTTGTTCCTTGCATTCTCATAAATACATCAGTACTAGCATAAACAGCGGACCAGGTCTGGACAATAAAGGGGCAGTGTCGAGACTTTTAGGTCTGCCCTGTTTGCGATCAGTCGGAGAAAATTTAGGGAAAATTATATTTGCCTTATTTGGTATGGTACTTGATTGTATCGATTCCTTTCTTACTTTAATATATAAAATCTCACAACACTCCTAGGCCTTCATCTATTATACTTTCGATATAAAAATTGAGCCAGTGCATGAGATTTCCAACAATGTGGTATGTGCGACCAGCAAAGCCTCAGATCAGGCATACGCGCAGTCTGATCAGAGCCTTTGCTAGTCGCTTGAGTATTCTATGATTGTTAAGCTACTGACTGAACACCATTTGGAGTTTCTAAGCTTAAAAGGAGGCTGCGGAAGATCGTCGGAGTCTACACTTGTCAAAATGTCAAATTGTTGGAAATCTCATGCCGCGGCTAAAATAAGCTGGGAATTATACTGCACTGTAATGAACCAGCTAACTTCTTCAGAAAGTACTTGAGAGAATATGGCCAGTAAACGACAAATCACACACTACAGCCTTGAACACTAACAGCCACATGCACTTAAGAAGAAAGGTAAGGTAAAGCCAAACAAGATAATTGCAATACTAGAAAGGACACTAAATACTGCACAACAAAAAAAGGACCAACATCAAGAACCCCACAAACAATGGCAGTCCTACGAACAGTGAGTTAACAACAACAGATTCAACGCATTAGAACGGGCAACAGCCAGCTTCACAGAAATTAAAACTGTAAAGAATAGCGGATATTGTTTGCTTTATAACCGTTTACAAGATAAATACTTGTGAAATATGAGAGTCAATCATTGGTCGAAATCGTGTTGTCTGAGAAACACATGATTGGATAAATCCTACATATGCATGTTGTCTGTGAGATCGCTTTGCTAATTAATACTAGTTAATATTGGTTGTGTAAGTGCTATAACTTTTAATATTCGAATATATCCTACTTTTTGCGAACAGTACATAAACTAGCCTGTCCTCGATGTCCCTGTGGCACTCTTTCGTGTAATCACCAGTTAACGTCGTTATAGCATATAAGTAAGTTGTGCTTCTAACAAAGTAAGGAAGAAAGCGAAAATCAGGAATCGATGAAATCAAATGCCACACCTGACCCAGGAAACCACACAGGAAAATGACAAAAAAGAAAGAAATATCACGTAAAGAGAGCCAAGAGGTCCAGCAGGTAACCATATGGCTGCAAGGAACAGACAAGACAGCATAGCTGACATGAGACACAAATAACAAAAAGGATCTACAAAAGAAGCACTGCCTTGGAATAGTCAGTAAAAAAAACTGGAGGACCCAAACATGTTTGTCGGTGCCAACTTCACCCTTAATTCTGAAGTGAATCAAGACAAATAGATGTTTGGTTTGCACGAGAGATCTCCAACCCATCGATGCATTATCCATTTGAAAATACAAATCGAGATATAAAAAGAAGATGAAACAAAGATAAGGACTCACAGCATATACAACTGAATACTGGAGCAAAAAAAAAAATCCAACAGCCAAACCCTGGCGGACTCAGTCACAGACACAACACCAGGCCACAACCCCACCCCATCTATAGACAATTCTTTAAGGAAGAAATGTCACAAACATAAGGTCCGACCCGCCAGCATGCAATTACAGAGGAAAGCAAAGTTGCTTACTGCTACCGAGCTGAGCACCAAGCATGCAGTCCACCGCAATAATATTACAATGAAAAACTATTTTAATAAACAATGCTGAAAAATTTTTGAACCAACAACTTTCTTTAGCTTATACACTAAGACCCGAAGTACCCAGGCCCAAGAGAGATTTAAGTCTGACATGGAATTTAGATACCAAGTCAAAGTATCGGCGATAAAACTTAGAAAAAAACGTTTGCGAAGCTTATGATAGAGATATGCTTGTTTAAGTAGTTTCTGAGTTAAAATTTATCACGAATGTTGAAGTCTGCAACATGACTAGATGCTCTAGCAAATCAGATTAGTTGAGAGATATAAACTCCGTAGGATGTAGAGTGACAAACATCACCATCTAACAATGGTAAAACTAACGATTTAAAAATCAAAACCGCCATGTTTATCGTAAATTTTGGTAAAACAATATCACTAGAAATGGACAAATGCAAGTCCCAAAACGCAGCTTTGGTATCAGAGGTATTAGCTTTATTAAGTTGGAGCTCTGAAGGGCATATTGTCACAATATGTATTATTTATGTTTAAAATATCATCCAAATGTTAAAAGCCTTAATAATATCAGACTGCTTATTATCAGAAAGAGACATCATAAAATCCCTCTCATAACGAAACAAGACTAAATCTGCAACCAGGGGAGCATAATAGAATCCCAACAACTTTTCTCAACAACTTAGTGCCTAATCGTATAAAAATGTTGTCCAACCAAACATACATTTTGACAAGACCATGCATGATGTTTTTTGGCTGTTCTGAAGTGAAAAACGCGTTCATTACATGCAAGTAAAAAAGAGAGCATACTCTTTGGAAGTTTCTTTCAATAAGAACGATAAGTTTATCTTTAATTAAATTATGAGGTTAAGTAGTTTAAAGAGTGGGAAATCATATGTAGAAAAACTGGTCGCATTGAAATTGCTTGCTTTAAGTTTAAGTTTACTTCACCGGATTTTTTTTCTTATCAGATCTATATTAACCTTTTCGCAGTACTTAATTATTGTATACTTTTTGATAGCGGTAAGACAAGAGGTTAACATTTAGAAATTTCTCTTGTCGTACACGACCTAGAATTTGAAATAAATGTTGCTTTACAAAGTAAGTAAGGGTGCAAAGATCAGGAATCGATACAATCAAGTACCACACCTGACCCAGGATACCAATGGGAAAGTGACAAACTCACAGTAGACACCACAAACGAGAGCCAAGAGGTCAGCCCTTTCCCAGCAGGTGACCACAAAGCACATATAAACAGACGTGCACAAAGACATAGCAAACACAAGACAGAACAAAAAACATAAAAGATCACAAAAGAAGTACCGCCTTGGAACGGTCAGTAAAATATTTTACTGGAGGGCTTAAACCGGTCTAACGGCGCCAACCTCACCCTTAAGGCTTTATTATAGAGTTAAGGTAATCAGTTTAACGTAGGAGCATTGTCTTGGTTTCCTTTAGCTTTGACACCAAAATTCAAATGTGTTTTGCAGGGGGGGGGGGGGGGGCTTTGGCATGGTATGACCAATACCTCTGATGCTGAGGCCTTGTTTTACCTTGGACTTGCATTTTACCATTTCTAGTGGGGCTGTTTCTGCCAGGGTTTGCGATGGACGTGACGATTTTAATTTTGAAATTGTCAATTTCCCATTTTTAGATGATGATGTTCCTCACTCTGTATCCGGTGCGGTTTGTGTTTCTCAGAATGTCCAGTTTGCTGGGGCATCTGACTGTGTTGTTGATTTCGACGCTATCTGTTTGCTTATCTTCTTAAACAAGGGTATCCGTACCATAAAATTTGCAAAACTTTTTTTTCTAAATTTTACTCCCGATACTGTGGTTTGGTGTCTGATTCGATGTTGGGCTTGGGTCTCTTTTGACCTAGGGATTTTCATTTTATGGCGACTTAATGTATAAATTAACGAAAATCGTTGGCGTTAATAATTTTTCAGCACATTTTATTAACATTTTCTCATTATAAAACGATTGGCTATAACATTTATGTATTGCAGCAAACTGCATATGCTTGGTGGTTAATTCAATCATGGTTGGCAACTTTGCTTTCCTCTTTGATTGGAAGCCGGCTGGTTAGACCTCAGACGCTATGACGGTTCTGATTTAAAGTCTTATCTATAGATGAAATGGTTGGTGCCTGATGCTTCGTCTTTTGTCAGGCCCTCCGGCTTTTAACTGTTGGATTGCTTTTGCTTAGGTATTAGGTTGTATGTTCTGTTAAGTCCTTATCTTTGATTTATCTCCATTTTGTATCATGATATATATGTAATAGGGGATGATTCATTGCTAAATTATGAATCTTTAATGCAAACCAAACATCTTCGTGTCTTGATCTACATCAGAATTAAGGGGTGAGGTTGGTACCGTGAAACTATTTTAAGCCCTCCAGTTGTTTTCTAATTACCGTTCCAAGGCGGTGCTTCTTTTGTGGATATTATTTTTTTGTCTTTGTCATACTGCCATGTCTGTTTTCTGCAGCCTTGTGGTCACCTGTTGGTAAAGGGTTGACTTCTTGGTTCCTTTGTATGTAATGTTTTCTTGGTTTGTCACTTTCACATATGATGTCCTGGACTCCTAATTTTACAAGTTTTTTTTCCTAATCACTCTCTATAAGTCGTATTCTTACACACTACCTGATGAATTATTGAATAACAAATTTTCCAATCGACAACAGTCTCTGTATTATCCTGTTACCCACAGTCCTTATACAGCACAACACCCAGAGGTCCTGTAAAACTGCATGAAATTTCAGTTTGCTCATGTCCGTTGAACATGCCCTACAGTTTAGTGCAGAAAAGGTTACACAGTAAATGTGAAGGTAGATTCGTGATAGTTTTTTTGAGTCTACTAAGTTAGATATGGTAGGTTTGGTGGGAAGGGATGGTTTTATGTTTAAGATAATCTATCATACCCCTACTTATTCCACTCTATCAACCGTTATCCATTACACTCATTCAATCTGTCTACCACAAATAGTCGGTTCAAAAGCTCCGTGGAGCTTATGTTTATTTTATGTTATTTTTTTGCCCACTCAAAATAAATCTTGTCATGTCTTTTGTCTTGTTACTATGCTACTTACCACTACCACCTGGCTTGGCAGAATTCCAAGACCTAACCTTCTCTGGCGGCCCTCGCCGTTCCTACCCTCTTAGAGGAGGTATAAAAGTAACAATGAGACTACAAGCATATATGGAATTCGGGTACATTATAGATTAATCAAGATCACCCTTCAATCACCGATTGCAAGGCTGTCGTGCGAATGTCTTACAATGTTTGTGCATTCATCGTGTGTTTCGTCATAAATTTTCGAGTACATTTGATCTTCTGCGTATTGTAATTCTGTTTTTCTTATTGCAAAAATCTCTGCTGGACTCATTCCATAGTTTTTAAGATCATAAACATTATAGTTATGTGGTATCCCAGTTTGCGTGCTGCACCGTAGCGTGCAAAAAACTATTATGTTTAATTTATAAATCCGAACTAAACAAAGATAGTTAAGCTAGTCTAACAGATTACTTTAGTTATATAGATTTATCATTACATCTGTGCCCACGCATGGATTTTTTTTACACTTTGCATATTGATAACTCAACATATACAAACTATGAAAATATATTTATCGAATTAGATAGTTAATAATAAGGCATAGGAAGCAACCCTGACTTACTCCAACTTTGAGGTGAAACCTGTCTCTAAACTTCTATGACCTAAAGCTACAGTTTTCTTTATTCCCATGATTTAACATCTAGATTGACTCCAGAACTCCACATGCATTATGTTAATACCACAAAACCGTCTGGATAAATTATGGTTTACATTTTTGAAGACAAAATTTGAAATTTCAATATTTTTTCTAAAAAAATCAATTTCAACGATAGATATGTTCTAGACTTTGTCAACATATAATATTATCACAAATTAATGCCATATATATCCTGCTGATCTGAGCCAAATTTCATGAAAATCCAAAACAGGTAACATTGTACTGACTGTTCCAAGGCGATGATTCTTTTGTGGGTCATTTTTGTTATTTGTGTTTCGTGTTTGTCGTGTTATCTTGACTGTTAATTGTAGCCGTGTGGTCACCTGCTTGGAAAGGGCTGATCGCCTGGCTCTCATGTGTGTGTTTTTATTGTGTATTTGTTTCTTTCTCATGTGGTGTCTTGGGTCAGGTGTAGTGCTTGATTGGATCAATTCCTGATCTTTGCATCCTTTCTTACTTTTCTTACCTCATATTGGTGTAGGTCAATTTTAGCAAAATTAATTATTTAGTTGAAATGAATCAATAACTTCACAGAAGGGTGTTGCTCTTAAATCTACCTACACCTTTCTGAAGCAAAGAAAAACGTGTTTAGACAATTTCAAATGATTTGATGGTCTGAAATGCCTACGGTCATGGCCCCATATCATAGCACCATAGGGCCAAGACAATATCATCGCATATCACAACCTCATATCCTGCGTAATATTGTTGAAGCAACATAATATCATAACAATTAACAGAACAGAACAGAACAAAACTTTTATTTGCAGTTAAACTCAGGCCACACGCAGGTGGCAAATGAGATTAAACAGTACATATGTCAAAAGTAAAAACAAGAAGACCAAGCATTACCTTTACATTCCAACTAAACTAGAGTAACCACTAATGCCGTGACCATGATAAAGTGTAACAGAGACTGGTCAGTGGTATCACAGAACAGTGTTCTACATGAACAAGTGAGGTCCGGAAACGAAGTTGTATATCTAGAATACGCAGCCAGATAAAGTATAAATTATGCTCTTTGATGAATATCCGCATCCGTCTTACAGAACAGAATGAATATATGATTTAAGCATTGCAATAGCAATATCTTTGTGACCAAGAGTTTCTGTGAACAAAATTCTGAATTTTAATCAAAAGGTTTGATAGGGGGTAACTTTTTAACTGGGGTTTTAATGAAGCCTCATAAAATATAAGGTTCTTCTCCTGTATGAACTGACTCATCATAAAGTTTTTCTCTGTATGAATTTACATTCTTAATATTTTTACATATTAAGTGTAACATTGGTTAGATCTAACTTTAATGGTAGAAACTAGATGTGGTAAGTAGAGTTGTCACCATATTGTGTCTTTTTGGGTAATACTTAACTGTGTTAGCACTTCATTAAACAAGAATCGTTGAATTTACTATCAAAGTTTAGTGTTATTTATTTGCCAATCCATAACAGGATAAAGAACTGAACACATCAACTTCTACTAATAAACATACTAGCATGGTTATTCAAACTTAGTCAGTATTCAAGTATGTTTGAAACTAAAATATAATTATTGTACATTTTATATTTCTATGAATATTTCCTACCATATATTAACAACAAGTTAAAAAAAGAATATGTTACCAGTCCTTGATTTTCATGAAATTTGGTCAACAAATTCTAAACATATATGGGCAGTTTAATGTTGAAATGGTATCTTTACAAAAATCGCAACGTATTAAAATTTGAATTCCAAATTTGACTGAATACAAAAAATACAGTTGAAACTTGGGGTACTATGGCATGCACATTAATGCCCATCCACTATCCTAATACAAACAAAGCCATTTATAGTATCAACAAACTTATCAATGATATCGTTATTTCATAAAACATTTTTGCGTCCGTTACATGATATGCTAATAACTGTAGAAATGTTTATAACAGGGTAATACCCTAAGGTGTAGTAGTGATAACATACATGACGTCATAAATCAACAATAGAATTGCATAAAAACTCAAATGCACCATAACTATAAAAGCGTAATATCATCACATTCCAAGCGTGGGCAGACTCCTATGTAAATTTCTCATACCTTGTAAGGGCCCCTTTGTGCTTTACATGTTAATCCATTATATAATTAATTTATTTTTATGCTATCATTTTATGTATGGTACTTAGATATCTATGTAAATGTACATTTTCAAATCTTAATGTTAACGGAGAAGTATTTAATCAAGGACTGCCATCATGGTTTCCAGCATAAGAAGTCTTGTGAACCAAATATTTATGTGTCTTGATCCACATCTGAATTAAGGGTGAGGTTGGCGCCGTTAAACCGGTTTAAGCCCTCCAGTAAAATATTTTACTGACCGTTCCAAGGCGGTACTTCTTTTGTGGATCTTTTATGCTTTTGTTCTGTCTTGTGTTTGCTATGTTTTGTGTGCGTCTGTTTATATGTGCTTTGTGGTCACCTGCTGGGAAAGGGCTGACCTCTTGGCTTTCGTTTGTGGTGTCTTCTGTGAGTTTGTCACTTTCCCATTGGTATCCTGGGTCAGGTGTGGTACTTGATTGTATCGATTCCTGATCTTTGCAACCTTATTACTTTGTGAAACCCAGTTGGTTCATTTTGTGCTCAATATACTAAGCAGCCTGCATGGGACTGTCAATCGTGGCCACAAACAAACAGATTGTATCATCTTGCATTTGGGACCACATATGTGTCATAATAAAGGCATTTGTTACACGCATAATTCATCATATATTAGGTTTCATAACAGTTAAATCAGGGTGGATTTAAATTATGCACAGCCAACTTTGTGTATGCTAGCGTTCCATTTCAACAGGTTTAACAGATATGCATAAGCTCTGTTCTATTGGCCAGCTTGTCTAGTTATCAGATAGCATTTTTTGGGAAAGGCTGCGGTTTTCCTTTGACTTCAGAGCAGTTACCGGAATTTGCTATGAAAGGCAGAAAGCTTAACTAAGCCACGCCCCAACGCCATCACCTTTCTGTCGTTTATCGATTATTCTCATTACTATAATTGTTTGACTTTTCCAAACATTTCATCAAATAGATCAGAAAGTATTTCTGTGAGGTACATTCAGTATTGAGTAAACTTGGGTTTTCAGTCAAACTACACCTTTGTCACAAGTGCTAGTTGAATGCGCAGGTGAGAACGATTAAGGAATGGGCAATATTTATTCGTATGAATCTTTCAAATCATTTAATTGTCCTTAAGAAAATTGGTATAGCCGTGAAAAAAGTGGCTTAGGCTGCTGTCCGTTCTAAGGCGGTGGTTCTGTTGTTGTTGACTTTTTGTTTATTGTTACTCCCATTGTGGGAGTCTGTAATTGTTCTATGTTTTGTTGTACGTTACTTTATGTCCATTCTAGATGGGGAAGAGAGAGAGCTGGTTGCTTTGCTTAATTTGTCTTCCTGGTGTCTCGTGATGGTTGAGCGGCTCTTCCTCGCGGTGCCACGGGGTTGTCTGCTGTTTGTGATTGTGGTATTTCCTGATAATACTCACTTACTATTTTTTATATTCTGTGGACTGCAGCATATCAAAATTGCTCACTGGATGTTTAATTGCCACCCACCTCGCAATGTAGGTATTCCACAGCTTTTTTAGCTCTTGCACAAGAGTGGGTTCTGCTGGATGGCAAGTATCTTGCATGGGGTGATCATACATTGGCATTCATTTATGTCAAGTTCTCTTTTGTATACATTTGATCAGATCAAATATTTCATTGTGTACCCTCTCTGTTCGCACTTCTCTGTAACGGTTTAAGTCATTCTTTAGTTCGTACACAAGAGACTATGATATCGTAACATTAGTGGAAGAAGGTGCCAAGTGACATTTTTCAACTTTTGAGAAAAACGAGTTTTAATGTTTGCAGTCATCTAGCATTTTTGTTATTTCAGCCACAACTACTAAATAACTTATAAAGTTGATATCAGGTTGTAGAATAGTAGTTATGCGGTTTTCATGCATCTAACATCTGCACTGTGATTTTAATTAATTAATTAGTACATGGTACCTTTTCACAATAGTGATCATGTATGACAGTTGTGTGGAATAAGGTTCCATATGTAACTTGGCACCTTTTTATACAAGCATATTGTTGATAAATTTGTAATATAAGATACCAAGTTACACTTGGCTCTTTTCTCAAATATACCTTCTGAGTAACATGAAACGAAAACAGTGGACCAAGTGTCAAATGATACTTTTTCAAAGAGCAAATCTAAAAAAAATATATGTTTAATTGTCCCATGTGGCATTTGGAACATTGTGTTATTGTCTAACCCGTAGTCACTAGATAAATTTAAAGTGACCATGGCTTTACATGGTACCTGGTACAAAGCCATTCTTACTAATTAAAAACGCGGAAAATAGTTTTCCTTGATATACATCCATACGGATTCAACAAAACATTATTTTCATTGCACAAAAATACACAGTGAATGTTAAGCATTTCAATTTACCATTTGTACAGAGACACCACATCATTACATAACGAGGAAACCATTCTTCTAACTACACAATTATACATGAAAGGCACAACTATCATGAATGAGACTAGTACGAGGGGGTTCAATATGTAATGAAAACCCATTCATACCTCCATCCCCAAACGCGTTAGGAATTCATACCATATGCCAAACAAAAGATCAAAGCATCGCCTTAATAATGGTGCAAGAGCCATTATTTTATCTTTCCAAATTTAACAAGTTACAGACTTTTTAAAAAGCACACTAATGTACACTGCATATATTTTCCTTCGAATTGTAAAGATTTATTTTAACAAAGGTAGAAAGGCGGGCTGTATTTCTAAAACAAACATTTAACATGCACGAATCATATATCCATAGTTTTCTGACTCATTTGCCCTTTATCTGCCATAACGATACAAACTTTTGACGGGTACCGATTTCTCGTGCAAACGGTTTTATTACATTACCCCCTCTTACGTTGACGTCGTTTAAAGCAATGGACGTAACATTAAAATACGCATGGTTCTTGAAAATCCGAAATGTGGCTTTGTACCAGGAAAAGACAATTTGATTGTTTTGTTTGTTTGATTTAATTCTTTACGTCCACTCAACAATCTTTCAGTTATGCGGGACGGTTCTTCCTGGGTTTAACCAGTACTAAGCTAGGATAAATGTGTCTTGCTCAAGGACCACAACGCAGTGACGCCGGTGAAATTTTGATTGTATCGAAGTTTCAATACACATAGTGCATAGGCAGCAGACCAGTTAAACTGTAACCAATATCTAGGGGTATCTTATCTGAGTGGTATACCATTTCGTTTCCAATAATTTTATTGTCTGAAATAGCCAGCCAGAGTATGTACATGTAAATACGTGTAACAATGTCCAAATAATACATCCGAATGCAAACATCGATGAAATGCGGTACTTTGTCTGATCTATTTCAGTGTACGCCAGACATTGCATTCTTTTAAGTGATTTTCTTATTTCAAATGACGTATTTGGGGTACTGTAAGGGTGAGATTAAATATGGAAATTTCAAAATTGGCTGTAATACTTGCAAATGAACATCAAAGCGACCAGTAAAAATTCTACAAATGATTTTCGTATAAATTTTCGCTATGTATTCGTTCACGCAAAAACGACGCTGTCAATAGAATACCAGAAAATGTAGCTTCATGGAGGATTTTAACCAAAATGGCAGCCTCAGTATTTCGTAGAATAAAAAGCAATACCAATAAAATTTGCAGGTATAAATCACGAATATATGGATATTTACCACACAAAGAAACAGACTGAAAACATCCCTCGTTCATGTAGTTATCTGCTTTTGAAAACATTGTTTTATTTCATATCGCAGTGTACTTCAGCACCCTATCTTGAAAGTGGCTTGTGTAAATTTGATAAGGAGCTGGACAACTGCAATTTTACATTAATTTAGCCAAGAAACAGACCTTTTAATGAAAGTACTTATGAAGTGTGTAAATATAAAACTTTCGGATATACTGGGCTGTTTTCATTGCATATTGAACGCCCCTCGTAAGTTGTTTTGATTTGATTCTAACTGACAAAATTGTGTTCTTGCTGCAAAGAAGTAACGGGAATACATTTCAGTCATGAAAGCAATTTCAAAAACTAAACTCTTATGATTTTCATTACATTTTCATGCATGGTAAAATCTCAAAAATCTTTATGGATTTTGTTTCCTGAAGCATGGAAGTGTAAGTGGGACTTGGTCTTGTGCCACTTAATTCTTACTGGTCTAATATTACAAAACAAGTCAGAAAATATTCATTCTGTCTTCCACATCAGAACTAAGGATTAGGTTGGTACCATGAAACTAGTTAAATTCTCCAGTAATTTTATTACTGTCTGTTCCAAGGCGGTGATTCTTTTGGAGATCTTTTTGTTGTTGTTTTGTGTGTATTTCTTTGCCTTCTGTAATGTCTATTTATTGTAGCCTTGTGGTCACCTGTTGGGAAAGGGCTGACTCATTTGCAATCTTGTGTGTGACATTTTTATTGTGCTTTGTCACTTTCCAGTACGGTGTTCTGGGTCAGGTGTGGTACTTGATTGTATCGATTCCTGATCTTTGCCTTCTCTCTTACTTCCATAGGAATCTAGGCTTTTATATATTAAAACATGTTGTTTCTCTTCCTTTGATGTCTTTGCTGCATGTGAACCTGCATTTTATGCAGGAACCTGCATTTTTGCAGATACATTTCTGAACAACTTTCAAAGGACTATATTTCTAGTGCTTCACAAATAATGGTGCCCATGACATCTTTTTATTCATTACATTGCATTTCCAATAAATTGTGCTCTTTCTGCTTCATCCTAAATCAATGTTTCTTTTGAGGGCTTCTGTAGAAATGTTACTGGCGTTGCTGTACAATTATTAAGTCATTTTATTTTAGTACTTTTCTGCGGATCTTGGACAAATGTATTTGATACTATGATATTGCTAGTCTGGTGCATGTGGCTTTCTTCCTGGCGTCTGAATCATCAGTTTAGTCCATCACTGCTTTATATAAATGTTCTCCACCTATAATATCAAGGTACGCTTAACAAACAAAAACAGGCCAAAAAGTGTCATGTTTCTAGGCAAGGTGTAGTAACTGCACTAGAATAGCTCCTAAATTCTCATTTAACATATCAGCAACAACAAGTCTGTTGAACTTAAGCGTCATTTACTTATCTCTTCTAAGTGTTTCCCTTAATTTAGAAACTGTTCAATTTTGATAAGCTTAATTAACCTGGTCAACAAAACAAAATGACATGTACAGGTAGCTTTCAACATTCATCACACAATCACAAAGTCAGATCTAAGTTATGTTGGAGATTTTTTTTCAAGATGTGTCCCTTGCACTATTATAGTGAAAAAGCAACCAAAAGAAAAAAGGGAAACAATTCTCATCAGCAACAACAGATATATGCTTAAGCTAATTACTTTAAATTAACTGATCCAGACGACGAGTGCCTCACATATTTATGAAGTTCTTTTTATGACACAATCCCGGGAACACAATTAAAAGAATGACACTGCCAGCTTTTTCATAAGCTTTTGTAAGTCATTGACATGCGTCCTTTGTTGCTTTGTGTGGATTCTCTTCTCAAACTCTTCTCTTTTGCACTTATCTTTTGTATTAACTTTTCCTGGCTTCTTTTCCAGTTTTGGGGTTTTGGTGGCCACGTTTCAGAACACTTCCAGTATACTGGTTCCCAGACACTGGTAGTAAAATGAAAACTCCTTTATTGGGGCTACTGTCCCAACACCCCATTGAACTACTTATATGTTGTTGAATAAGATTTTCCCTTTAAGCAATTTAAGGGTTTTTTATGTCGCACATATAACTGCCAAACATGTGCATGCGGTATATAACGATACGGTTCTGAGTCTGAAAAACTAGCAACTATCTCATGTTTCTGTTGGATTGAACTGTAGCTTGCATTTCCTTTCTTTTTATCAGATTTTATACTCTTATTAAGTTTCATTTTAGAACCCATATGTTACTTGGAACCATCTAGTATAGATGTCAGACACATAAATCATGAAACAGTTGTCCACATGAAGGGGCCATGTGACACTTGGTAATTTTTCAAACACCATATTGCCCATTTTCATGGAAGAAAGGGGGGGACCATGTGGCACATAGTACTTTCTACCAAAAGGAATATATCACCTGACACCTTATTCCACAACTGAGTTTGACAGTAATAACTTGGCACCATACTGCATGGTCTTATAACTTTTTGATTACTTTGAATACAGTTACGATTTTTTGATACAAGTAAGATATCAGTTTATAGAATATGTTAATAGCAAAAAAAAATCCAAAAATGTTACTTGGTACCTTTCTCCACTAATGGGACGATATTAAGTCTTACAGCTAAACCAATAGAATACAGTTCTAAAGTCCCTTGTCATTTATGCAAATCATGAGGCAAATTCGTTATATAACATATAACTAAAGGTTAGATCACTTACCTGTTCAAAGGAGAGATCGCTTTCCTATTGTCTGTATCTAGTGGGATCATCTGTTAAACTAGGTGAGATCACTCGCTCGCCTTTCATCATTGAGAATTTATATAGGGGCGTGATCACTCACCCTCTGCCATTAATATTATATTAAGGGGTTGGGGTCATCCTACCCTAAGCTAAAGGTATGATCACTTTCATGTTCCAATGTGAGATTACCTTTCCATTGGCTATATCTGGTGGAATCACCTGCCAATTGGGTGAGTTCATTCACCTTATGCCTTGGATTAATCAGGAAATTCTCATGTCCTAATCCATAAGCAATCTTTAGTTGGTTCCACGGGGCTCTTCTCAGGCTTTAGTTTCAATCACATTTTCAAGAGCTTTTGGGGAAGTGAGAGAAGACCAGGCCACACAAAAGTAATATTAATAAACTGTTTCTATGTATACATTTGTCGCCTGTGTTCAAGATTATTACATTAGCAATAACCTTTATTGTTATCTTTTGATGTTATGTACATCTTACTGAATCAGAGTGCATATTCCAGTCACGAAAAGTTCAATCATTTGTAGCCTCTGTTCAGTGATATGCTACGAATCTGCCTTCCCTGCCTGTACTCAGGAATTAAGGCATTTCCATTAGACTATCTCCTTTTGTGTCACCTATTATTAGGAAGTATACTAAATCATTAAATGCGTTCATGAAACGTGGAATGATTCCTAATGTTTCTAATTGCAATGCCAAAAGGGGTGTCTGTTGCACACAGTTATGTTCTAAAACTACCATTACCTCATCTGTAAGTGGAAGACAGTTCTCCATAATCAATAACAATGATTTGAACATAACTTCATCTGATCTGGTTTATTTCATACTTATTGTGAAATGCAATATGTTGGTCAGACTGGTCGATCCTATAAGACAAGATTTCATTTCTATATCGCTTTTTAAAACAAACAGGCCATTCACCTAGCAAAGTTTTAATTTAACCTGTTAGAAAAATTATATATGTTCCAAATTCTTTATCTATATTAAAAATATATCAAAAGACACGAAACTGTATTAAAATGGATACAATTTTTACAATCACCGTTTACTTTAGGTTTTATTGATAAGATATGCCAGAAGGTAATATTTCCAAAATGTCTAAAATGTCCGATTGTGATGTTTTTTCTCTTTTAAATGTAAGAAATGTTATGTTAGATCTCATGGTTAACGAAAAAACAGCAAAGTTTAGCGGGAAATATGTGCAGAAAAAAACACATCAAAACTTCTCTATGGATCCCCCCCCCAAAAAAGCATGCAATTCTATACAAAAGATGTTGCATTTTTGTAAAGCAGTGGTATTGTACATTACAAATACTGAGTGAGTATTGTACTCCATGTGATGGTATGGGGGTCACTGCTACTGGTGTGACCTTTTCACTGCTTTAAAATCTGCGTTCTGTTTGATTTTTCTGGTCCAGAGATAACTACAACAATGCCAGGTAGAATTGTCTAACATGATTCTATCCTTGCTTTGCTTTATTATAAGGTTATGTATGGAATATTGTTTGTACAAACATTTATAAATATTGTATCATGGAAAACTTATACATTTCCACCAATTTCATTGATCCATCATTGGTTAATTACCAAGACGGATAGATCTAATTGCCATTCAGCCTTGATTAGTTACCCATAGAGAGTCTTCAAAAATGCATCTGACAATGTTGACTGCTGCATATATCTACATGTACTAACATTACTGACTAATGCAAGTTGTAGACGCAGTCTGATTATTTCAGCAGACAACAAGAGCAGACGATTTTTGTTGTAATTAGCGCTCAATGGGTTGATTTATTTTTGACCCAAAACACACAAATCTTTGAATCTCAAATCCTGGCAATTCATCACCTGAAATTATTAAAAATGAGGACAACTCAACTCATGAGAATTTGGTACTCAGCGTATATCTGTGAGCAGCAAAGGCTCAGATGAGTCAGCTCAAAAAGTGCAGGCAAGCCACAGCCAATAGATCATCTGACTTTTTTGGCAGGGGATCAAATATAGGAAAAAAACTACAATGTACAAATTAGTGTAACTTTACTTGCAATGTGGTGGCAGCTGAACTGTCACTGCTACAGGTGTAGCGAACATGTTACAGAGAAGTAAATGAAAGTACAGACTAATATTTTGTCAGGAGGGAGGGTGGGGCCAGCAGTATTCCCTGAAGTGGCTCATCTATGGAATTTTGTACGGGATTTTACGTGAGGTATAATAATATGGGGATCAAATATGATTTTCTATGCATTAACATATGTTGGGCCCCAAAAGTGGTGCTGAAACCTGAGAGTGTAAAGCAAGGGTTTAGAGAACCTCCAGGGGCTTATAAGATGTAAATGTAGCAGTAAAGCATGTTTCATTGCTATTATCAGATTATTGCATAAAGTAATTTTTGCTGGAAAATTTTGAAAATTTCAGTTTTTGTATCACCTGTCTTAGCTAATAAAAATATAACAAATGTACAAAAGAATGAGAAATGGGTAGTTTTTAAAACGCCTAAGCCAGAGCAAAATTTTACGCCATTCTGACGTCACTTTGTTATGTTCACCTCCATGCAGGTTACTTTTGATGACGTCATTTTTGTGATGCCCCAGAAACTGTACATGAATTAATTTTGTGTTGCCTTTTCAGTTAGAAACGATATACAGCTAAGAAATTCAAAGTGGGAAATACGTCTGACAGTTTTCAGAAAAAGCATATATTATAACCGATAAAATGTTAAATAAGTTTTCTGTCCCCTTCTGTTATCTGAATTGTTTCATGATGACCTGCAGGTGAAAATTTGAAAAATCGTTGTGACGGAGTTGGGAACCAGTGGTTATATTGTAATCGGTCCTGTCAGTCACCGATGCTCATACCGTGAACTCCTCATTCATTTTTAACATGGGATGTTCATATTTGGAACAATAATTGCCTATGGATGTAGATGGCAATATGTTATTTAGGTCACATATATGACCTTGGGGTCCAAGGACAAGGTCACATATAGTTAAATCCTTTCATTTTAAGATCCAGGGTATTTTAAATATTAAAATATTAGGCACAAAGTATGTTATTCAGATTACCAATATTACCTTGGGGTCAAAGGTCAATGTCAGATATACTTAAAATCTGTCAAAAACTGTCTTATAGCTCGTAATATGATCTCATTCCTTTTTATGCTCATTTATGTTCATATTTCTCACAATAATTGCCTATGGGGTGTAGATGACAATAGGCTATTTATCACATGTATGACCATAGAGGGTGACAAAATGAAATCTGCCATATGGTCTATTAAGTTATATTTAACTCCCAGACAGCCCAGGCTCCGAAAGGTGCAGATGGAAAGGCACACTTTGCAAACTGGTCAGATAGATTCTTTCATGGATCCAAACAGTTTGTGTGGATATATTTGTTTGTAAAGTACTAGGTGTATGCTTTAAAAGAACATATACGCCAGAAGATAATTTAGGAGATGACAATTTCCCGAATGGCGGGGAAAAATAAATTGCTTTCCTTGAACATTATTGTGCAGTATCCAGTTCCTTTCTATTTTATATCATCACGCTGTGGAAGAGATAGTGTGCTGCTTTACTTCAATTGTCTTCATGACGTCACGTCGATGTAAGTGTTCTGTGTCTTTTCCTTGCGTTGCCCTAGTTTGGTATACAATGTGTGATTGTGGCATTTCCAAGTCATACTCCATGTTTGCCTCTATAAATTGAGCCGTGGCATGAGATTTCCAACAATTTGGTATGTGCGACCAGCAAAGGCTCAGACCAGCCTGCGCATACGCGCAGTCTGATCAGAGTCTTTGCTTGTCGTTTGAATATTCTATGAGTGTTAAGCTAATGACCAAACATCTTTTGAAGGTTCTAAGCTTAAAAGGAGGCTGCACAGGCTCGTCCGAGTTACACTTGTCAAAATGCCACATTGTTGGAAATCATATGTCACGGCTCAATTAGAGTTTATAACTTAAGCGTAGGTCAAAAACGGCCACAGATTCTGAATCTATTTTCAGAACTTTCTGTCATAGAAAATATCTTCTTTTTTAATGCTTCGTGACATTGACATTGTCACGAACCCCAAAGACAGCTTTTCTTGTGCCAATGGCCTATATGATGCTTGCTTACTGTGTTTTTATCTCATATATCAATAAAGTAAAAGAAGCATTTTTTATGCGTGAGCAAAATCATAAATTGAAGCAAAAATATGTTTTTGCATAAATAGAATTTTCAGATACGCTTAGACATTTACACAGTCTAATCAGAAGAGCATGTAGAAAGAAAGCTAAGAATTTTAGCTATGAGAATCGGGTTATATTAAATACTCTGGTCAGATCGTGAATGCACTGGTTGATCTGAAACTTAACTTAATGCTTAGTATAATGCATTAAAATCTGAACGCATGCATAGCTAGACTAGATATGACATACTCTTCAATGAACATTCTGAGCTCTTGGACCCATTCCATGGAAATGGACCTAGGATATACATAAAGGGTTATTTTTAATCACGTGTTTATAACATCATAGAAACCATGTCAACACAATAACAAGTTAGATTTTAGGGAAACTGAGTAACAATATACATCTTATAATAATTATTTTATTGAGCTTACAAATGCTATGAAACTTTTTTTTTTCTCACATCAATAACAGTCTACCAAAACCCTTCTTTCCGAAAGTTCAATAACCTGTAATATATATATATGCATATTTCAAAATCTGAATCCAGTGTGTCACAATTATATACGAGGATGGGATCAAAAGTAATGCCACCGGTTAATTTTTACTGTAAATGCTAGCAGGAAGACAAAATCTACGCCTTATATGTGTTCTCCATTCTCACACCTTTCAATCGACGAATCAACTACACATTTAGACGCAATATCTTGCGTGAAATTTACTTTCGCACAAACCCTACCCATAGGCGGTTAAGCAAAATGGT
Organism: Loripinus fragilis; assembly: GCA_964019695.1. NCBI lineage: Eukaryota > Metazoa > Mollusca > Bivalvia > Lucinida > Lucinidae > Loripinus > Loripinus fragilis. The sequence goes on from CAXHUL010000663.1 coordinate 56,608, forward strand.
TGGGAGAAGCGTTGGAAATGTCAACGAAATCAGGCCAGACATTAAGACTAGCGCATTACTCAGCAGAGGTTCAACGGACATTTATGTTGACATATGTACTGTTTATGGTAGTAATTTAATGTCATTTTTTCACAGTTTGCAGACGGATTTGGAAATTCAGTGCAGGCGTAGGGTCTGTCACACAAGTGCTCACAAATCTTGTAGATCTAAACCTGCAAGTAGTTCAAAGATTATAAAAAAATAAATAAAATTTAGCCAAACAGACGCAAGATATACTTCTCAGCAGATTGCGGACATGGTTGGAATTTCACAAGCATTTGCATTGCGCTTTTGACGAAATATTTTGAAAATGAAGAAGGATAGCACTTGGTTGGCTCCACATTTGCTCAATGAGGAGCAAACATGCACACATGTTAAGATGTCGCGCAAACTGCTAAAATGGTTTCCAAGATATGATCAGAAAATATTTATGAATGTATTAGCAGATGATGAGTCTTAGATACATTATTTCGAACTGCATCGAAAAATAAGTAATCGAGTATAGCTCACCAAAATTCAAAAAGGCCTTGTCTTGCCAAAAGGATAACCAGTGTAAAAAGGCTATGCGTGCCATATTTTTCACTCCTAAGGAGCTAGCAAAACAAGTCTCTATATCCAAAGGCACGTCAATGAATACAACGGTTTACAGGGGAAAAAAATCTTAGAAAACTTGTCAGATTCTACCAGAAATGTTGACCGAAGACAGGCATCTGTTCTATTTATTTGTTACATAGCAATGCCTCAAGTCACAAGGCCGGAAGTGTGACGTCGTTTTTGGTAAGAACAGGGGGTCTATGTTCTAGAACATTCACCCTATACCCCTGATATAGTCCCTCTGACTTTTTTATCTTCCCTCGCCTCAAGAAAAAATATTGCTGGCAAAAATATACCTCCCGCGAAAAGTTAGGTGCCCCCATATTTATCCTCCTTATAGGTATACCCCGAAAAGACTATAAGAAAACCTGCAGGGATTGGATTGAAAGTTTGAAACCTTGTGTATCTATGAAGGGAGAGTACATTAACAGTTTGAAACAAACGAAAATGAAATTCCACCTTTAGTTATCATTTAACATCATTGGTTGCATTACTTTTGATCCTGCCCTCGTATATTATAACCTATACAAAATATAACCTGCACTTGTATCATAGAAACGCAAAATAGATGAAGAAGCCACATAAATGAAATATGCGCCTACTGAATCTATAAGATCTATAAGATACTGGCATGTTTCCTAAAACTGTGCGATTAATGCCTTAAAAAAGTAATTCATCATCCTCTGACGACTAAAGAAGTAGAACCATCTCTGATACTTCTGCTACCCGCCCTCATCACAGTCATTGTATGGCACAGCACAGCAATACTGATCAGCAAGCATATCATTGACTCATACCATTGACTCATTGTACATGATTGTACAAAGAAGTAGTCACTAAGTAGCCAGCCAGGTACAATAGATTGATGATCTATAACATCTTGTGTTTCAGACTGCACGTCACTGCTGTTCTTGGCCCTGATTCTTTGACAGTTCCAGTAACCACAGTGATCTTTACAACATTGAGAAACTGAACCGTATACATTGCAGATGGTCGTAGCTAGCACTATATAATGTGTTCTCATTAACTAGATCTTTCTACCCTCCAATATAAATGAAATTACGCATTACACAGATCCACAATGCTTCTTTTCGCTGATTTGCAGAAGAATACATATAGATAAGCTTCTTGATCCCGCAACTTCATCATCATATTGATAGCTTATCAGAATTCGAATGTCTTTCACAAGCGAGTTTTCTGTGCCTGCCTCTCCTCTTATCATCCTTGGGATTTTCTGGATTTGCTTTATGTCATCGTATACAGTCTTGCCACATACCCGGGATGTTTGGGTGTTAACCGCAGGCTCAGGCATCTCCCTGGAGGACCCATACTTAGTAACATGAATGGGAAAGCCATATGGTAGGAGATTGTCATTACTATCCATATGTACCAAGAAATTGGGGCCACGATGGAAATATAAGTACGCCTTCTTAGTTTGTGAATAGTACAAAGTCGCCAACCATCAGGATCCATTCTCTTTAAATAAGTCTTATTGTTTTCTGTGTTACGCTCACACCACATCTTGTATCCATAAAGATCTTTGACCATGACAAACGTAAACAAGCCTGTGAAATTTCATATTTTTTGATACAACAGCTCTGGTGGAACTTTGACATTGTCAGCAACGCAACTTGTGTCCTGTTTTTATATGTTGTTATAATGTCCTGACACCGACTGATATATGGTGCACCAAAACCAAGGATGTCTGTATTGACGTAGCCTTGTGCGAAATAGTACCAAACAAATCTGTTATACTTGAAGTTTTACCAGGCCCTGGGAACACTGAATTCACACTGCCAATAGTAAACACAGAGACAATCACCTACAAAATAAGGCAACTAGTTAGTAGTATCAAATAAGTCTCTGTTGTACCAATTTAAGAGTTATTTTAGTTATTTTTTTTCAGAAACATCATAATTATAACATGTGCAAGCACAATTCATATTACGAGGGCCATTCAATAAGTAACCTGCCTACCCTACTTCTGATCGAGATAGGTCACTTTTTTCTTTTATAAAATTAATTTCTAGCAAGCTATTCTTCGACCTTATGTTTGAAAAAAATATTATCGTATAATTTAACAAAAATATAGCCACCATTGAAAGTGTGCTAAAATGACTTCAAGTTAAAAATATGCAACACTACTATGTTCAAGAGTTATTTTCAAAAGACAAATTGCAAGTTGTTTTAACTTAGCTATAATTAAAGCCAATAGAATAGATTTTCATTTTCTTAAACATGAGAATAAGTTTCAGTACTTTTGAAAAAAAATCACAGTGTTTTAAATCAACAGTTAGAAAAAATGGAAATTTCATTTGTGAAAATTTGAGAATTCAAACATTTTACCCCTTTCTATTTTGACCAAAAGGTATTTGGTCCAAGATATGACAAAATGTACCTTATGGTTATGTTAATTAAAATCTAATTAATGTTGCATCTGCAAAGTACTATCGCTTAAGAGCATTCCCTGAAACTTTGAAGCAGTTATCTTTCATATTGACGAATATATGGAGGTTTGAAGTAATATATGTAATCCGGTTTGGAATGTGACGTTAAGAAGAACGTTAAACCTAATATGACGTCAGAGTGCTGGTCTCCAGTTGCTTGTTGGTTATTGTTGACTCATTATTCGCATACGTTACGCATTTAAAGTGACCCACCTTTATTATGAGCCCTTGTAGGTGTTATGGCCCAAGTGTTGCCATGGCAACAAACAACATACAAAACATTAAATATGATCAGAAACGCTTGATACTTTGATGACATCAAGCTATAGAAACATTTTTGTTATACTATAAAATCATGTGAAATTTTGTCATTTTGGGGCGTTTTTCAAATGTCTATTATGTAATAATTGCTGGAATGCCTTAAGGACCCTTTTCTCAGATTGGCGCACATTTATAATTATATTTGGATATTAATTGATATATTACATAAAAAGTTGTTAAAAGAGTTATGGTCCAGTGTCCTTTACCATGGGTCATTTAAGTTGGTATTGTGATTTATCAAATTACGCATTCTTGTTGTTTATATGCCACCATGTAGGCGACAAATTTTCCATTCGATTTATATATAACACATGCTCACATCATGTTTCATACTAAAGATAATTACCAAATAGTAAAATTTATGTCACAAAAAAATTCGACGAAAACAATTCATTTGACTCACTGGCCATGCTTGAAGACGCGATAAATTACCAACAATTGAAACAATTATGTTTAAATTTTGTACATATATGTCTAAATATGGTGACCAAACACACTGTGAAAATCTTGACTATGTAGGTCAGTTAGAAATATATCATGCTGGTTACTTATTGAATCACCCTCATAGCATGCACACTTATAAGGTAGCTGTATAGTACAATGTGAATATTAAGGTATCACAACATGGGTAAAACATGAGAAAATGTATTCTTAATATCGATGCCTCCTATCAGTCCGAGACCAATGCACTGACAGACACTGAAGTACACAGTGTATCAGCGATTAGTGGGAATCCTGACCACATTCGAGAATTGTAAAGATCCACTCAGCGTGAGTGAATCTTTTTGGTAACGCTTTAACTTATGAACCGTTTGATGGATTTCAACCAAGCGTGCATAGATACATATGTAGGCCAGTCGAAAGGAATGATCAGAAATTCATGACATTGACCTAATATTTGAGGTCACCAGGGTCATATACCAACGTAGCTATGTGAATAAGCCTTTTAGTTACTCCCTCTTCCACTGTTGTCTAACGCCACCGTTGGTGCTCTGATTGGAAACGTAGGCCCCAGTGAGAGCATGATTAGAATGAGTTTCAATATGGCGGCAGCGTCGCACACATGGTTCAGAAACGAGGAATTTTAACATATTTACGTAAGTTTACATTTTTATGTCATAATTGTATTTCTTTGAACAACTTATCAAGTTTAGTCTTTTGTTGATTCCAGCATATCAATGCCCTAAAACGAGATATTGACCCCTAAAGTTGTGCTCACGGAAAACAATGAATTTGAACCCAACAACATCCTTCAAAATGTAACTGATATTTACTCGTATTTTGTACCTGTACTCTGTTTCTATGTGAAATTCACCAATAAGTGATAGTCCTTGCTATTTATGCCATTAACTTGGTTTGCTTTTGGTATTTTGTGGTAAAACAAAGGAGTTTAAAAGTTGTGAACCTGGCTGTGTTAGGCCCGGATTAGCAACTGGTGGACTAAGGATTGGTTGGCTATAGAAATCGGATTGGAATGAGTTTCAACTGTAAAGAGTGTGGATTAGTCGTCCTTAATTGTTTTCAAAACCATTTTTATGAAGAGAATAAACATGCAATTTTCAAGTCTAATATATTTCCTCTGCTCTAGTGAAACTGTTAGTGAAGTTTGCTAACGTATTTGAACATTTAATAAAGACCATGCAGCGTATGCATTATGGCAAAGCAAATATCAGAACCAACGTTGCTCTTCCAGAGATGCCCTTTGATTAAATTTCTCTTTAAAAAGGTAAGTTAGACTGGCTCCAGTCCTTAAAACAATTTTTCATCAAGCCATCAGAGTAAGACTGGCTTCAAGTATATAATATGACACATTGATGAAAAATCGTTTTAAGGACTGGAGCCAGTCTAAAGGTAAGTGAGCATAAGCAGGAAATACCACAATCACACACTGCAGCCAAAACCAGAGCACTGAGGAACAACCAAAACCATAAATAGTCCATATGTTGACTTTCCAGCACAGATTAAGAAATCAATGCAGCGAAGAGTCGTATGTGTGTTTGTGTGTGTGTGTGTGTGTGGGGGGGGGCAATATTTGGTCCACTGTTAGAGATTTGGGTACTTATCGCACATAGACTAAAATCTGCTTACATGACTGTATATGTCTTGGTGGAGTGGATGTGGGTAGGGGCATGAAATTCCATTTCCATGTTTTGTATCTGACGTGTTTTTGTGGAAGTTAGACTGCTCCTCTTCCTAACATAGGGAGTTTGTATGTATAAGGCAGGGAGGAAATTTCAGACTGTTTACGTTGACAATAAAAATGGTAAGAGTTTATCTACATCTGTGTCTAAGCCACTTCTGTACGTAATAATAATAATAATAATAATAATAATAATAATAATAATAATAATAATAATAATAATAATAATAATAATAATTATTGTTATTATTATTATTATTATTATTATTATTATTATTATTATTATTATAACTAGAATGTGCAGTTAATCAGTTAATGGGCATCATCGCAAATCTCCACGCCCAAGTTTTTGACCCCCAGCATCACCAGGTCACACAACTTGTGCATGACGCAGGCCACAGAATGAACAGTCCGGTCGATATGTTTTATATCTTTTTGTGAGAACACACACAAAATTTGGTATAAAATCTTTTTGATTAAAATTTAAAAATATTTGACCTTTTGACCTCACCCCATGGACACCAGTTTGACCACAGTGTGAAAATTTTACTTGTATTCTGTTCTACTCTTTATCCCCGTCAATTTGATATGCCACATGACCATGTTGGAAAAAAATGACCCCCTGGGTACCCCGGAGCCCCAAGCCCCACCCCTAGCGTCAGAAAGGGAGCGTTGTTGTAGAGAACTTGACTCAAGACCGAGGGGCCGCGGGTTCGAGCCTCACCGGCGTCACTGCGTTGTGGTCCTTGAGCAAGACACATTTATCCTAGCTTAGTACTGGTTCAACCCAGGAAGACACGTCCCGGTTTAACTGAAAAAATTTTGATGTGACTTAAAGAATCAAATCGAACAAACAAACAAACCTAGCGTCAGAACAAAATCACGTCACAGGGGTCACAAAAATATAGGGTTTCCTAGTATTACTGGACCGGATCTCCTGAAAATCACTAAGCTACAAAGCCAGCATTCAATGTAGGCCATTATCGGCACGCCAGCAAAACGTCATTTAAATAGCTTTTTGCTGGTAGGTCAATAATTGCCCGCTTATGGTGGTTTTTGGAGCCACGCTCCCCTTGAAAAAAACAAAACAAACAAAAAACAAACTTATCAGAGTTGGGCCCCCTCTGACAAAACTTTCTGGGTCTGCGCATGATGTTTCATATCTTGCATTTGGAAGAATTCATACAAAAAATCATATAAAAATCTTTGAAGTTGACTTTGTTATTGAAATTTATTTCTATTTGACCTTTTGATCCCGACCTAGGGGGTGGGGCGAATTTTTTTTTCTTTTGCTGTTGCAAACCTTATTTATGTGATTAACTCACACACCAAATTTGGTTGGATTTCATTCAATAGTAAAGAAGAAGATAACATATCAGACTGTGATGATGCGAGAAAATACTTGGAGATTTTTCTTTTTTCGAAAAGTCTTACTTGCAGAATGTGTTTGCTGGTTTTAAGATGTCTTATTTATATACTCAAAGGAGAACTGCATAATTCGGCACTTGTAAGTATTTCGGCTTTCACCAAGTGTACAGGCAGTACTAGAATACGCTTTTTCAAACAAGTACACGCACCGACTTACCCTTAATTGGTTGAAGGGAGATAGCCTTGAACCCAGGGGGGGGGGGGTGGTACTCTGATATTTTCACACTTACGTAGGCTCGGGCCATTTTTTGGGGTTCAAAATTTTGCATTTCAATATTTTTTGGGGTTTTCAGAAAAATGAATATTTTTTGGGATATGAAGACTTTGTGGATATTTTTTTTTTGGGGGGGGGGAGCATCACAAAATTGGGCTAGTTTTAGGCTCATTTCTATGCAATTTAGAGCCTTTTTAAGGTCAAAGGTACAGAATTTGGATATTTTTTAGTGTTGTTAAAATTTCAAATATTTTTGGGGGTGCTTGACATTCCTGATATTTTTTGGGGGTGAACGGTAGATGTTGGGTCCGAGCCTACGTATGAGGACAACAATTAGAGTAACCCCCCTGGGGCATTGAATTCATAGTTTTTATAACATTGAAATGGTCCAATTTTGCAGGTATCAGTTCTAGCCACAATATAACTTTACAAATTAATCAAGGTGCGTTGATTTGATTATAATTATCAATAATTTTAGTAGGAGATTTAGTATATGTCTACTTATTACCCCTTTTTAAGTGGAATTAGAGATGTGCCACGAGTATAAAAATAGTTGCTACCGTAGGAGCAACGTCTTTGTCTCGTTGTTCATGACAGAGGATCGATCTGGCAGATCGTTGACTTTGATAAGTTGATTTGGAAGCAGGTAACCCTTTAGTATTGCAATATAAGGATAACCTGCTTCTTGGGTCGTCTGTTTTGTTTGTTTGTTTGATTTGCTTCTTTACGTCACATAAACAATCTTTCAGTTATGTAGGGGCGGGTCTTCTTGGTTGAAGCAGTAGTCTAGCATTGCGCTGACGAACTACTTGTGGAAACATATAGGCTAGAGTTCTGACCAGTTTTTTAAAAAAAAGCATGGGGATAAAAACGAGTTTGAACATTAAAATTATTTCTATGAAGAATATATTTTGTCAAATCAACGTCACTGAGATCAATGACTACGTGAACAGTCAATAACAAAGATATGACGTCACGAATATCGAAATCGTGATGTCATGATAAGTAGTCATTGATCATGTGACTACTAATAGGCATAAATGACCCACAAGTTGAGATTGGTAGCACCTGGTGTGAATTCAGTGATCTCTCAAATATTATCGACCCAAATCTTTGATGCAAAGTTACTTTAATGCTGGACAATTGTTCCTTTTAACTTAAACCACTCCGTTTCATTTACCTTCGAATCCGTACTCCTTGCTCAGTTAATCCGTAGTTTAACCAAAATAACACAAAACCAATCCGAGTTATGACGATTTCGCCTATGCTTTAAATTCATTTGAAAAGTCCATATGTGTGGTCCCATACTTTGGTGATTGTTAAGATACTCATATCAAAGTGATTTAAAGCGCTTTATCGCACTGTATAACGTGTCATAGATGCAAAAATGCATTTTTCATTCACCGTGACTCGATTCAACAAATTTATGTCCAAATGAGCACGCAAATTATGAAGGGCTGTGAATCATACGATGAGCAGATCTGACTGGGAAATCCCATATTTACGTAACAAACATTTAAGCTTAATGTTGTTAACTGCAATTACTGCTGAGGGTTAAAATAAGTGGTTAAAAAGCTCAATATTACCTGCTGGTATCAAGCGTTGGTGTTGCATCCGCCATTTTGAAACTCAGTCTAATCATACTTCCTTTTGGGGCGTACGTTACCACTCAGAGCACATTCGGAGGCGTTAGACAACAGTGTCTTCTGAACCAATGAATATACTCAGACCAAACTGGTAACGATATACCATTGGAAGGGTATAATGGGCGCTTACATTTTGGTGACTTTGACATAGTTTTTTAGGTCGCCAGACTCATATAACACCACAGAATAGCATTGTCTGTCCGGTCTTCTGAACCAATAACAATGTTTTGACCGAACCAGCACAGACACATTTTTGGAAGGACTTTAATATAAGATTAGAATTTAATGATAACAGGGCTTCACAAAATAACTATCATGGTGGTCATCTTGAAAAACAATCAATTTTCAACTTTTATTCCCCACCTTCCATGGTGGTCATCTTTATATTGTTTCACATTGACACATCAAGCTGATATTTCTGGGCATCATATAAAACGTTTTTGTCATTAATGCGGTTCTTTTACGATTACGATTTGGTGACAGCATACGATTTGGTGGGAAATAAGATAAAATTTTGATTTTTATGTTTTAGGAGATAACTCATGGATAAGTTAGGGGTCTTTCATGCAAACCAAACATAAATGTGTCTTTTTCCACATTTGAACTAAAGGCGATGATGGTAACGTGAAACTAAAACTAGTTTAAGCCTTCCAGTAAAAATAGTTTTTACTGAACATTCCAAGGCAGTGCTTATTTTGTGGATCATTTTTGTTATTTATGTTTCGTGTTTGTCATGCTTTCTTGTCTGTTCATTGCAGCCTTATGGTCACCTGTTCGGGAAGGGCTAACCTCTTAGCTTGCATGTATGTGATGTTTTCTTGAATTTTGTCACTTTCCCTTGTGGTGCCCTGGGTCAGGTTTGATACTTGATTGTATCAATTCCTGATCTTTTCCTTCTTACTTTCATCCTGCTACCCGGAGTGTACAAAGTGCACCTGCCGATAATGCTCGCGAGGGCGTCTGGCAGTATATAGAGAAGGGGAAAAAAAGAAAGTTTATTGCTTTGGGGAATGCTGTAACCAAGGCAACATCGTCCCACAGAATATCTGCTATGAGGTTAGATTAAAGTTAATCAGTAATGTTAAGCAAACATAGCTGTATTCGGTTGTAGCTCTATTCAAAGAAAGCCCTGTTGAACCGTAAATTTATCATTTTGTATGGTCAATTTTGATGAATTTTGGGGTCTAAAATTTTTGCTAACTTTTCTCATGTTGATAATTTCTGACATGTGAATAAAAATGGTAAGTATTCGTCACACCTTAGAATAACTGGTGTGACTTTTTTCTCGGGTGTGAAAAATCGATAGCAAATCCTCACACAAATGGAAAAATGATACAAAATCTTCACACATGTGAAGAATTTATTGATAATTTCTGACATGGAAAGAATAGCTAAGTATTCGTCACATCTGTGACCTGTTTTGTGTCGCCTGCGAAGCATGGTCGACACATAGGGATCATGTCTCCGTCGGCGTCGTCACACTTTTGGTTTCCGATCGATGAAAGGATGCATCAATTTTTTCAAACTTTACAGAAGGGTCATGCATCATAAAATACAAGTCAAGTTTGAACAATGGGGTAATCCTCAAAATTTTGACTGAGTTAAGGCCTTTTTTGACTTGGATTTTGGGTAAATTGTGATCTCTGATCAATAACTTTTGAAGGGATGCAACAATTTCATTCAAAATTTACAGAATGGTAAAGCATCATAAAATACAGGTCAGCTTCGAACTTGGAGGTAATTTGCAAACTTTTGTCTGAGTTATGGCCCTTTTTTGACTTAGGTTTAGGCTTATGCAAAAGCTATATAAATTTCACATTTCTCATAAACTATAATATCTGCCAATTTCTCACTATAGGCCATGATTACCAGGTGCCTGTAGATAAACATGACAGTAATTAAAATTTTATCCCCCCCCCCGACCCCTTAGGTGAGGTTTAAGGTCAAATATTTAAATTTCACAATAACTCAGTCAGTTGTCAATACTTTTACTGAAATTTTACATGCAGACAGAGGTTCAATGATTTTGACACATATCAAACGTGATTTTGGATCGAAGGCCTGTGGACTTAGGGGGTGGGGTCAAAAGAACAAAATTCAACTTTTTCAGAACATGGTCATGCTGCATAACGGATTAAAGGGCATCACAAAGCAGCAACATGGTAGCAGTAAGGGAATCACAAAAGCAGCAACATAGTAGAACATACGAGGGTCATCCAATAAAGAATGAGACTTTCTTCATAGTATGAAAATCTGTTTGTGCATTGTGTTAAAATTCACCATAATGATAGTATGACATCTTAGCAATTCAGGAATATAAATAATATGTTTGTGATTGATTAGTTGCCATAGTAACGGGATGTTTTGTGGAAGGACTTGAAGACGCATGGCCACGTTTACATTATTTTTTGAATACCCACGGCTATTGAAAGTCTTTTATTTTCACTCATAGATAGAATATAACCTCTTAATATAATTTCTTTTACTAAATAATCTTAGTGTTACATAAAATGCTATAAAAGATTAACCAAATATGCATATCCTTTATTTTGGTTGCCTAGCAACCGATTTACTTGTTTTTATAAACACACTACTTTGTGTTGCTATGGTAACTATGTAGGTGAAGGATAGCCCACAAAATGTTTTGTTATCTGCAGCTTATTGTTATTAAGTATACATGAACAGAATTATGTTCACTTTAATTGCCTTCGACTATTTGATATTAACTTTTAAAGTCAAGAGGTCAGGAAAAATACCAGATATTTCTTGAAAACTTGATTTTTTAAGCTTTGTTTCCATGGTAACGGCTCAAGAATCTGAAACATTACTTTCCCCTATTGGCTATAGACAGATTGCATGAGCATATATAAGTACTAGTAAAAAATAAAACTTTACTTCTTAATCTGTTGCTATGGTAACCACCTATAGTGAGCCGTCCACGCATGTTTGCCCAGTCTTAATTAGATGGCCTCCATGCGAGCTGAACATTTTTTGTACTTCAACAACAGCAGAATCTAGGGCGAAGATTTGGTACCAGTAAAATGCATTTAAGCCCCCCGGTGGCTTAGGCTGCTGTCCGTTCTAAGGCGGTGGTTCTGTTGTTGTTGACTTTCTGTTTATTGTTACTCCCATTGTGGGAGTCTGTAATTGTTCTATGTTTTAATGTACGTTACTTTATGTCCATTTTAGTATTGCAGTCATCTTGATGGGGAAGAGAGAGCTGATTGCTTTGCTTAATTTGTCTTCCTGGTGTCTCGTGATGGTTGGGCGGCTCATCCTCACGGTGCCACGGGGTTGTCTGCAGTTTGTGATTGTGGTATTTCCTGATCATACTCATTTACTATTTCTAATGTTGCCTAGCAACAAAAGTTGGAACTTTGTAAAACGTCGAATATGGTACATGTGAACAGCCAAAAAGACGAGCTAGCTTTGACAGAAATTTCATAAGCCTAGCATGTAAATTCACTGCTCTATAGAAAAAGTCTCATTCTTTATTGGATGGCCCTCGTATTTTGCCTGCAGACCCCATCCCTCCGACCCTGGGGTGGGGTCAAAAGGTCAAAATTCATTTTTTTCAGAATATGGTCATGCGGCATATCAAATTTAAGGGAATCCCAAGTGCAGAAACATGGTAGTAGATATTTAACCCGCAGATCACACCAACCCCACTTCCAGTCTCGACCATATGGGGTGGGGTCAAAAGGTCATAATTCAACTTTTTCAGAGCATGGTCATGTTGCATATCAAATTTAAGGGAATCACAAATGCAGCAACCTGGGGTTGGGTTCAAAAGGTCAAAATTCAAGTATCTTCGGAACATGGTCATGTTGCATATCAAATTTAAGGGAATCACAAAAGCATCAACATGGTAACAATATTTGCTGGAAGACACCCACCACAATTTCCCCATCCCCAAGACCCTGGTGGTGGGGTCAAAAGGTCAAATTTCAACATTTTCAGAACATGGTCATGATGCATATCAAATTTAAGCAAATCACAAATGCAGCACCATACTAGCAAATATTTTGCCAACAAACCTCTCTTCCCCCCCCCCCGCCCCTCGACCCTGGGGGTGGTGTCAAAATTCAACTTTTTCAGAACATGCTCACGTTGAATATCAAATAAAAGGGAATCAGGAATACAGCAACATGGTAGCAACTATTTTTCCCGCAAACCCCCTCGACCCTAAGGGTCAAAACATCAAAATTCAACTTTTTCAGAACATGGTCATGTTGTATCTCAAATTAAAGGGAATCACGAATGCAGCAACATGGTAGCAAATATTTTGCCAGCCGACCCCCCCCCCCGCCGACCCTAGGGATGGGTGTAAAAGGTCAAAATTATTTTTTTTACGAACATGGTCATGTTGCATATCAAATTAAAGGGAATCTTGAATGCAGCAAAATGGTAGCACATATTTTGCTCGCAGACCCCAACCCCCTCCGACCCTGAGGGAGGGATCAAAAGGTCAAATTTCAATATTTTCAGAGCATGGTCATGTTGCATATCAAATTAATGGGAATCGCAAATGCAGCAACATGGTAGCAAATATTTTGCCCACAGATCCCCCTCACGACCCTGGGGATGGGTTCAAAAGGTCAAAATTAAACTTTCTTCAGAATATGGTCATATTGCATATCAAATTTAAGGGAATCACAAAAGCAGCAACATAGTAGAACATATTTTTCCCGCAGACCCCATTCCTCCAACCCTGTGTTTGGGTCAAAAAGTCAAAGTTCAACTTTTTTCAAATTAAAGGTAACCACAAATGCAGCAACGTGATGGTAATATATTAAATCCACAGATCCCCCAATCCCAGCCCAGCCCCCGACCATATGGGGTGGGGTCAAAAGGTCAAAATTCAACTTTTTCAGAACATTGTCATGTCGCATATCAAATTATATGGAATCACGAATGCACGAACATGGTAGCAAATATTTTTCCGGCAGACCCCCTCCCCCCCCCCCACTGAGCCTGGGGATGGGGTCAAAATTCAACATTTGTAGAGCATGTTCATGTTGCATATCAAATTTAAGGGAATCACAAATGCAGCAACATGGTAGCAAATATTTGACCCACAGACCCCAGCCCCCCCCCCCCCCACCCTGAAACTTGGGGTGGGTCCAAAAGGTAAAAATTCAAGTTTTTCCACAACATGGTCATCTTGCATATCAAATTTAAAGGAATTGTAAAAGCAGCAACATGGTAGCATATTTTTTTGCCGACAGACCCCTCCAACTTCCCCCCACGACCCTGGGGGTGGGGTCAAAAGATCAAATTTCAGCATTTTCAGAACATGATCATGTTGCATATCAAAGGATCATTGACACTTGCTATGGGTAAATGCCTATGGTTTTCAGTAAAAATAAAAGTTTGTCAATCGTCCCTTTCTTCACTCTGAAGCTACCCTGACCTGAGTACTTTATGGCTGTAAAATCCGTTTTTGATATTAAATGCTTCAAAGATGTAAAATTTTGGGTAAAACAATCAGTTTTACATTAAGATATATAGGAATCCGAAAACATTTTTTAAAATATCATTCCCCCCCGTGTGCCAGCAAAAGCTTTTGCATGGATATGTGTTACCATATTTTACACATTGTATTGAAGTGGCTTGCTGGCACAAGGGGGGGAAAGATGTTCAGCAGCCCAAAAAGCCAGGGCCTAAGCCCATAAAATGCCTTTTCTATCAAATAAGAAATTAATGACAGTAATGAAGTTCTCAAGAACCAACCTCCTAAATTGCTTTGTATTCTGTGCTAGTTTAATATAAAGTACTTAAAGATTAAAAGCAGAATTAGCAAGGTTTTATGACATTTTTTCATAAGAAAAAATCTCACTGTTAAAAATGATACAGTATTTTGCAAACGTCCTGTACTTATCTATTTGCATGCTAGGGAATTGTTCATGTTTTCATTTTCGTCTGCTGACTTTCTTCAAAATTAAGTTTTTAAAAATAAACCACCCAGGACCACCATCAGAGTGTCAAACAGTTTGGATCCAGATCAAGACCTACACTCTATTGGTCTTCATCTTGGTTCAAACTGTTTGCAAAAGACTATTGGCAGGCGACAAAATTATCCTCTGGCATGCAAAGAGTTATAACAGGTAAATACTATAGCGTTCAATATATTGTCTAGTATAGGGATATACATGCATCATGTATATCATAAATATTAGGACACTTTAAATGCATTTCAACGTGCTATGCCCTTTAAACAAAGCAAAAGTTATATTCAAAGGATCTAGTTAGAATCAGTTTTACTTTCCAATGCTTAATGGGTCACTTTCATTCCTTCAAAAATATTTATTTCTTTTGTTGAGCTTTCAGTTTTGTATTATTTACGGTACATGTAGTCAAAAATGTACAGGTAACTTCTAAATTATCTCCCCAAAATCATTTTATTACAAAACATGTTTTGTTTTTAAAATAATTTCATCAATTATCGTGATTCGTTAGTACTCTGCATATGGTATGTTCAATAGATATCACCATGCCTACCAAATAAATCAAGAAAACGTGCAGAAATCACTTTTTAAAGCACTTTTTATTTTCATGAAATTTCAGACCCCCTCCCCTTTCTACCCGCCATAACTCTCGAGTGCATAGGAATTTTGAAAATATTTTGCTAGCTGGCTCTTGCCATTAGATCCACCTATTCCATTGATACTACATGCACCACACTAGAAGCTCAAAAGCAGCGTTCTGGGAATCAGAAAAATAGGCGTATAAGGCCCAAACCGTCAATGATCCTTTAAGCGAATCACAAATGCAGCAACATACTAGCAAATATTTTGCCAACAGACCTCTCACTCCCCCTGCGACCCTGTGGTAGGGGTCTAAATTCAACTTTTCCAGAACATGGTAATGTTGCATATCAAATAAAAGGGAATCACCAACGCAGCAATATGGTAGCAAATATTTTGCCTGCAGACCCCCCCCCCCCGACCCTTGGGATGTGTTCAAAGGGTCAAAATTAATCTTTATCAGAACATGGTCATGTTGCATATCAATTAAAAGGGAATTACGAATGCAGCAAAATGGTAGCAAATATTTTGCTCGCAGACCCCTCCCCCCTCCGACCCTGTCGGTGGGATCAAAAGATCAAAATTAAACTTTTTCAGAAAATGGCCATGTTGCATATCAAATTTAACTGAATCACAAATGCAGCAACATGGTAGCAAATATTTTGCCAGCAGATCCCCTACCCCCAGCCCCTACCCACCCACCCCCGACCCTAATGGGTGGGGTCAAAGGTCAAAATTCATTTTTTTTTCAGAACAAGGTCATGTTGCATATCAAATTATATAGAATCACGAAGGCTGCAACATGGTAGCAAAGATTTTGCCAGTAGACACTCCCCCCACCGACCCTGGGGGTGGGGTCAAAAGATCAAAATTCAACTTTTTCAGAACATGGTCATGCTGCATATCAAATTAAAGAGAAACATGAATGCGAGGAGCTTTAATGAAATGACCTTTTGAACCCACCCCCAGGGTCGGAGGGGGGGGGGCTGCGGATAAAATAATTGCTACCATGTTGCTGCATTCATGATTCCATATGAATCCTCGTAGGGTCGGGGATGGGGGTGCGGGGGTGGGGGCTACTGTGGGTAAAATATTTGCTACCATGTTGCTGCATTTGTGATTCCCTTAAATTTGATATGCAACATGACCATGTTCTGAAAAAAATGAATTTGCATATCAAATTAAAGGGAATCACAAATGCAGCAACATGGTAGCAAATATTTTACCAGCAGATTCTCCACACCCCCCCCCCCCCTTAGGGGTCGGGGTCAAGAGGTCAAAATTCAATTTTTTTTAGAACATGGTCATGTTGCATATCAAATTATATGGAATCACGAATGCAGCAACAGGGTAGCAAATATTTTGCACGCAGAACCCCCCCCCCAAACTGACCTTGGGGGTGGGGTCAAAAGATCAAAATTCAACTTTTTCAGGACATGGTCATGTTGCATATCAAATTAAAGAGAACCATGAATGCAACAACATGGTGGCAAATATTTTGCCAGCAGAACCTGCACGTGAGAAATATTGGTATGAAATCCACGACGTATTGGTACCAATTCTTCATGCGATGTGAGGAATTGGTACCAACTCTTCACAGCGTGAAATTTACGAAGTGTAAAGTTTACGGTTAAAAAAGCCCTACAACAACGCATAATGTGCTAGTCAAGATGAATTTTAGTCATAATTATAAAGACACTCACTTGTACACACCGTTGAAACTTTCCTCAACAAACCCAATTCAAAACACCACGCCACGTGGCACGTGGAGGCAAAACAGTTATCCAAAATCTGAGCTTTACATAACTAGTATATATATAATACTATTCAGTAATTCACCTCATCTCTACTACTATAAAATACTTTAAAATAATTAAATAATTACCATAACTTCCAGAAAAATCCTTTTTTCGACCATCGTCAGACCTCCCGTCTTCAACAGCCTCAGAGAACTAAAGGTGCCACGTGGCGTAGGCAGCTAAAACTCTTCTCGGAAAGAGCTTTAATTAACTGTTTAATAGCGATTTCTTTTCGAATTGCATGAACATTTTATCGAAGGATTATTAATTATGTAACAATAAACGAAAATATCAAGACATTGCGACATAATAATAGCACATTGCAATAATTTTATGCATCTTGCCGTGTTGTTTATTAGCTTTTTCAAGTAAAACATATCGAAAAGGTAGATATTAACGCCTGAAAAAATAAAATATTTAGCGCGAAAAACAGTCTTTTTCTGTCGGATTTAAGTAGCAAGTGGTGGCGTATATACGCTTCCGTATTATTACGAGATAATCATCTCGTTATTACGAGTTAGTTATCTCGTTATTATGAGTTAGGTATCTCGTTATTACGAGATGTGTATTTTTCTCGTTATTACGACATAACTTTCTCGTTATAACGAGTTAGTTTTCTCGTTATTACGAGTTAGTTTTCTCGTAATAACGAGATAAAAAATATTTTCTTTTTTTAAAAGTGGACCTTCTAGGCTTTCGTACAATCGAATGAGTTGTAACTATTGAAAAAAATTACATGTATACAAATACTGTGCAAAAAGGAACTGTCAACCAATAGGCTTAAAATCCTGTAAACTATTATTAATGGTGAGGTGGATCAGAAAATAAATGAAAACAATATGGTACTGGTTGGAATGAAAATATTAGTAAAAATTGTGGCATTGTCTCATATATCATGGAGTTTGTGTTTGCATGCCTGGAAAGCTGTAGTTTGTAGTTTTCCAGGCATCATTCATATTTCAATTGGGATTTGAAGATAACAGCAAAATATCGTGTCCACATCGTGCACTAAGTAATATATAGCAACACAATTTCAAACATTTTTATGTGAAAAACCCCCACCCCAAAACAACAAAAAAAACATTGACCACTAAAGAACAATACGTTGCAACTCTCGCTTTCATATGTTTGTCACTCAACTCACCCGACAGTTTGGCAGTCAGACCTCATGGAAAAGGCACACTGTAGTATGACATCTAATGTAAATAAACTGATTTGAGAAAACGTCTCGAAGTAGTTGTCCTCCTTTGCAAAATAATCTAACTTTCCCTGAAAGCAAAGGCATTCAATATGTAAAGTTTGCTTTCACTTTACTTTCACTCTGTTCTAACCAATCGAATAGACTACCCTGTTAATAAAGCCCTTAAAATACAATCATGAATTTGCAACAGAAGATTATTTGAAGAATATTTCTTACAACCCATATAAGCCTGGTATCTCTTTATTTGGACGTTGGCAAAAACAGTGCAGTTCGAGATCAGACGCCGCTGAACCATTATTGCATAAATCATACACTGTTTGCTTTTGGAACGTCCAACCAATTTTTGAATTAATATTGAAAATGCATTCCAATGACCTTAAAATTAGAAATGAACTCGTCCAATGGACAGGGACTAAAATTCACTCGTCTTGAATAGGTTCAGGATCAATCAAAAGTTTTGGCGATTGATAACTGGTAATTATAACATACTATGATATCTTATAAGAAAGGGAGGTGTCTCAAATGTTTCAGTCGGTGCAGTCGTGGCTTGTACTTTTTAACCAGTCACACAATCACAAATAGCCACTTTTGATCACTCTAACAGGATTTGTATTTACTGTCAATGCTCTGTATTTATAAGTTAAACTGTTTTCAAGTATAGATTGGCCATTTTGCGTTGTAGCCAAATGCCATTGCTGTACATGAACTGATCACGGAATGATAATCATCTGGTAAATGTTTTGGTCAACGCCCATTAGTATATCGTTGCATGTGCGGTTCCAGAGAGTGTGGGGACAGGGGTCTGCCCCCCGCCCCGTGAAAAATCACAAAAAGATAGTAGGCGCGTTGCTGAAATTCAAAAATTTTCGAAAAAAACTTACCTCATCGTCATAAAGGATGAAACAGGTCTTAAATTCAAGATGAATGACTTTACTTTATTTCTGATTGGGTCGTACGCTCAAAAATTGGTAGCATCATATTGAAAAATGGGGAAATAACTCAATGTTTGCAAAAAAAGGAAACGTAAAGTACGGTTTTTAAACTGATTTTGTATTGACAAAAAGACGTTCTTTTTCGCAAATTATTTTATTTTCTAAAAGTAAGTTAACTGTCATTTATATTTGTATGAGTTTTATTGATTTTTATACATTAAAACATAGTTTTTTGGGGGGATAACTCTTACTACCCTATAAAATTTAATATTTTCCTCTATATTATTCCTTGTAATACCGTTATATTTAATCAGAACCCGCAAAACTTAATAATTTCTAAAACAATTGTCTTTTCGCTTTTCAAAAACATGATTTGCCGCATTCTGATATGCCTGACGGCTCAGAAATTTGCTTCTTAAGTTGCCACCCCTGTGTGGAAAAACAGCGTTTTAATGCATTTTTCCAATACACTTGATACAAGCATAGGAGATTCGCTGATTTACTTTTGGAGAAAACTTACATTAGCGTCCTAAATGATGATACATGGCTCAATTAAAGATAAATATATCTGTACTATCAATTTGTGAGGATTGTACGCTAAAATAGAGTATCGTCATTCATAAATTGGGGAAGTAACTCTGGTACTAGAAATAATGTAAAACCAGCACAGATGAGCGTCGTTAAGTACCTCCTTGAATTATTGCTTCTCTGCTTTTTTTTACTTTTACTCACACAAAAGTATATCTGTTTGAAATGTCTAGTCTTTCTTTCTTAGATAGATAAAATAGAATTTCAGAAACAGCAATATGACGCTCTTATTAGATATTAATATTATCTAATTTACATATTCAAGAATATTAATGAAAACGTAGGTAATGAGAAAAATTGTAGAACAAACTAAGGGGTGTCACCTACAAAATTACCTATATGTCGCTGTTGATCATTCCAGACTAAGAATCGTGGTACCAAATTAAAGTTGAGACATTAGCAAAATGACCAACTGAATAGATATACGAATTATCTAATTTGCATACTCATGAATATTAATGAAAACATACGAAATGAGAGAAAATTGGCCGAAAAATTAAGGGGTATATCTACAAAATTACCACTACACCAGCTGCTAAATATCTTATCCTACAAGATTTGGTACCCAATAAAAGTTGAGACATAGCCATTTGACTAAAATGATTAAATATACGAATTATCTCATTTAAATATTCATGAATATTAATGTAAACGTAAGAAATAAGAAAAAAAATGGTAGAAAAATTAAGGGGGTATACCTACAAAATGTCCTATATGTCTGCTGCGTACTAGCCTAGACTACAAAACTTGGTACCAAAAAAAAGTTGAGACATTGCCATTTGACTGAAATGATTAAATATGCGAATTATCTAATTTAAATAATCAAGAATATTAATGTAAACATAAGAAACAAGACAAAATTGGTAAAAAAATTAAGGTGGTATACCTACAAAATTAACATGACGCTAGCTGATAAATAACCTATCTTACAAAACTTGCTCTCAAATAAAAGTCATAGCCATTTGGTCAAAATGATAAAATATACGAATTTTATAATTTAAATATTCATGAATATGAAAGAAAGCATAAGATATAAGATAAAATAGATAAAAAAATAAGGGGGTATAGCTACAAAATTACCTATATTTCTACTGCCAACTATCGTAGACTGCAAAACTTAGTACCAAATTCAAGTTGAGACATTGCATTTTGACCAGAATGATTAAATTTACAAATTATCTTATTTGAATATATTCATGAATATTAATGTATACTTAAGAAATAAGAGGAAATTTGTAGAAAAATTAGGTGATTTACGTTCAAAATAACCACTAAGTCAGCCGCTAACTATGATTAACTTCAAAACTAGGTACTAAATAAAAGTTGAGACATTTTCATTTGATGAAAAAGATTAAATATACAAATGATCTAATTTGAATACCCAGGAATATTAATTTAAACATAAGAAATAAGACAAAATTGGTAGATTAATTATGGTTGTATCTCTTCCAAATTACCTCTACACCAGCTGCTTACTATCCTAGACTACAAAACTTGGTACCAAATAATAGTTGAGATACAGGTATGTGACCCTATGACTATAGGTAGTCGAAATATCTATTTTTTATATTCACAAATGATAATGGACACATAAAAAGAATAAGTCAAAAATAGTAGAAAACTAAAGTGGTTTGACCTACAAAATAACCTATATTTCAGCTGCCATATATCCTGGACTACCAACCATGGTACCAAATAAAAGTTGAGACCTATGGATCTCATTTGCTTGTCTCATGAATGTATAAGAAAACATTAAAAAGAAAGAAGAACACAGATGATAAAATTTAGTTCTAGGCTTTAATTTGAGAATAAGATAACTGGTAACTGACATATGCGTAATTTTGTAAGTACACCCCTTTAATTTGTCCAAATTTTTCTCTTATTTCTTATATTTTGATTAATATTTATGAGTGAGAATGTTAGAAAATTTGTTAAATGGACAATTTGGTAAAAGTGCAATGATTTGGCATTATTTGGTACCAAGAGTGGCTGCCTAAAATAATTCGCAGCTGAGTTGTAAGTATCTTTGTGGGTACAGCTTTTTATTTTTTTATGATTTCCTAATGTATTCATTAATTTTCATGAATATGCAAATTTGCTCACTAGCATACTTTACCGCTGAATGAAGCTGCTATGTCTTACTTTTGTTTTTTATCGAGTTAGTACTTTAGGATGAGTTTCTGCTGAGATATAAGTAATTTGTAGGGACATACCCAACTGTTTTGAAGCGCATTGTTTGTTGCCATGGAAACCACACAATTTCACATAGCTCAAATGGGGTTATTTTGAAGGCAATACTTTTACCTATTGAAGGCGGTCCCACAAAACAATTTGACGCCCATGAGAAGTTGTCCTGAGGACGCAAGGCTGGTCTAATTCGACCATTGGGTACTAAGGAATTTAAATGCTTTTACTTTTGATATATAGATAGTGTAACATATTTTTTGGTTATTGCTTGGAAGAATGGACATTATGACGACAGTTAATCAAAGCTACTTGTTGATTCTCAAAACTCATTCTCGTTTATCACTTTAAAAGCTTGAACCTACAGTGAGCCACCTTAGTTACGCACCACTTATAAAATGTAAAATTACTCGGAAACGAAATGTGATATTTTTATTCTGAGACTACCAACGTAAAGCGCATCTATATTTGCATTAGCCATTGAAATTTCATTGTGATCAGATCAGAAACGAATGAGAAAATGGATCTTTAAGTGCACTACCCTCAAAACACCATTTCACATTGCATTATCTCGAATGAAACTCAGATCACATTGCACTTTTTTCAGGGTCGAATTTCTGCTATCCCAGAGATAAGAGCCGATTTATTCTTGGCAATATCTAAGACTGGAATGTGTTTGTTAACTTCATCATTTTTTTTAATGTTTTACTATTTTGGTTCCCAGCTGGTCAAGGTTTGAAAAAAGTTGGTTTTAGTACTTTTTTTAAAGTTAGTTAAAATTCCGTATGATTCTGAGTAAACTAGTTATCAAAACACTTCTTTCATAATTTCATTTTAAATAACCATGTATCCAACTTTTATTTTCGTAAAAAAAATAATGGATTTATTGGCGTCATGGTGTTGACGTTAGTGATGACGTCACTACTACAAAGGCTATAAGATGTGTCAATGATAAGATGATTTAGTGTTTTGATACTTCTATGTCAACAAGTGACTCATAACAAAACAATTTACGAAGAAAACCCTGTTTGATTATTGTAACTGACGTTAATATGACGTCAAAACGAACATTTCTTCAAAAAGTAACGGTGTTACTAAATTCAACGACCGAAAAAGGGGGGTTTACTTGAATAAAATAATTATTTTTGGTGTTTTTCTGTCACAACGATCAACATGGATAATGCCTAGCGCAGAACAAAAATAGAAAATATAGACGTTTAGCTTGCACGTACATTTTTGCATTTTTGTCAAAATTGCCTTTTGACGTAGCAGAATGATTCGCATGAGTGATTCCAATATTATTTTCGATGTCATCAAACAGATAAAATGTCAATAAATAAATTATAATAGAGAATGTTTGATTCCAGCATTTTTGTCAAAAAATGTGGGCCCTGAAAAAGTGGTGCGTAACTAAAGTGGCTCACTGTAGTACAAAATAGTGCTATGAATGAAACATTCATTACAATACCTGGACACTAGATACGCAAAAAGTAGGTGAGTATAAACAGGAAAAAACACAACCACTACTGCAGATCAACCCACGGCATCGTGAGGAAGAGGAACAGAACACTTACAGTCACAAGACACCAGGAAGACAATTAAAGCAAAGCGACTATCATTCTCTTCCTCGTCAAGATGTTAACAAAAATAGAAAGAACACAAAATGTAAGATTCTGTATGATTTTGGCGGCCATCTTGAAAACATGCAAATAAGCTCAATAAGACGCCATTTCTCAGCTTGCAAACATTGGTTTTCGGATTTAGCATACCAAATTACCTTAAAGAAATGTGTCAGACCCTTTGTCTTCAGGAATAAGTCCATACTTGATACTTTTAAAATTCGTATTTTGTGATTCTGTTTTCTGCGAGTATAAAGTTATCTCCCCTTTTTTCAATATGGCGCTACCAATTTCTGAGTGTGCGACCCCCAAAAAATTAAGTGTAGACATTTATCTTCAATTGAAGACTAGTTTCATCCTTTAGGACGATGAGGTAAATTCTCTCAAAAGCATTCAGAGACTGCGCCTAATAGTATATCAAGTGTATTGGTGAAATGCACGAAAACAGAGTATTTTTCACACGGGGGTAGCAATTTTGCAAGCGATTTTCCGAGCCGTCAAGCATGTCAGAATGCTGTTAATCATGTTTTTGAATAGCAAATTATATGTTTCGTCGAATTGATCAAGTTTTACGCATTTTACCAAATATAACGGTATTATCAGAAACGATATCGAGGGAAATGTTCTATTTTATAGGGTAGTAAGAGTTATCCCTCATTAGCTATATCTGCAAATGAAGAAAATGAGCCAAATTTGATTTAAAAATATATAAAAGTTCAATTGGTTTTAGAAAATAAAATCATTTACGAAAAAATAATATTTTAACACTGCAAAAAATCGATTCGAAATTCGTACTTCACAATTCCCTTTTTTTGCAAGGATAGAGTTATCTCCCCCTTTTTAGATATGACGCTACCAAAATTCGAACGTACGACCCAATCAAAATTAATGTAGAGACATTTAGTTTTGATTTGAGATCGTTTTCATACTTTATGACGATGAGGTAAGTTTTCTCAAAAAGTAAGCCTCATATGAAATTCAGCAACGCGCCTATAGGGTTTCTTATCAATACTGGTCCGGATCCACTGAAAATCACAAAGCTTCCAAGCCAGCATTCAATGTTTGGCCAGCATTGGCACGCCGGAAAAACGCCATTTAAATGGCGTTTTGCTGGCGGGTCGATGATGGCCCACTTACAGTGGCATCTCTCCCCTCATCAACCCCCCCCCCCCCCAAAAAAAAAAAAAAACAAAAACAAAAAAAAACAAAAAAAACATTGTCAACGTTGGACCCTCTCTGACAACACTTTCTGGATCCGTGGATGCGTTGGTAATGAAAGCCAATATTTACCAACTGTTCTATAGAAGTGTACTTATACATGTACCCTTGCAGGGTTTGTAACAGGTTAGTATGTGTTTTTGGATCATGTATTTTTAGGCGAATGAGTGTTACCGTGCGCGGATCCAGAAAGTTGGTCCAAATTTGATAAGTTTTTTTTTCTTTTTTTAGTTGATGAGGGGAAAGAGCCGGGATCTAAATACAACTATCGGTCGGCCAGCGAAACGCCATTTAAATAGCGTTTCATTGGCGGGCCGATGATGGCCCAACATTAAATGCTGGTAGCTTTGTGATTTTTCAGGGGATCGGGACCAGTATTACTAAGAAACCCTATAAATTTGTGATTTTTCAGTGGAGTCCGGACCCCCAAACCCCCATCTGGATCTGCACATGCATTAGGCGAATAAGTGTTACATATAATCAACGTTGTCAGGACCCCCCCCCCCCCCACCCCCTTTGACGAAATTTTCTGGATCCGCCCATGTTAGTTTCCATACCAATAGCGCGTTAGTTGCATCGTTGTTTATTGTCATGTATTCTTTGAGGATATCGAAGTGGAATGCTGGTGTAAGGAGGTGTCGGTTTCTGTGCCATTTCTCTCCATTACTGACGAGCAGACCTTCTCCAATCCAGTCCATTATCAGGCCGTAGATGTGGCGACTCTTCGGTTCTGAGCAAGAAAATAGAAACAATGAGACGAGTTCTGTGTGGCTGTGTTAAAGAGAGAATTGACTCTATGTATATAAAAAACCTGCGAACTCAAAGATAATAACTCAAAGTACCTGCACAAGTGGCAGTCAAATGGAGATACATCTGTATCAGATCAGTGACCATATTTCTTTTAAACTGTTTACAGTTAAGCGCATTTACCAAGGAAACAGTCAGACTGATACACATCCTAAATATCATAATTGTCACAATTCACTGAAACAGATTGTTTAAAAGGTGGCATTTGACTTGGCTCAACAATATATACGCCGGACCATCTAATAATATAAAAGAAAAGGGATGAAGCTTCCATGGAGAAATGGTTAACTTACCTGAAGATTTCAGGATAACTTTCACTGTTTCCGGGTGATTGACTTGTACCATACAAATGAAGGGTCCTATCCAGCCCTTACTCAGTTTGGGGTAATCCACCACGTGTTCCCTCTGATACTTGAGTCCAGCTTCATTGAGGCCCGGGTACTGAAACATTGTTTACAAAACGCCAGGTACAGTCCTGCCAGCCAAGAGTGACGGTGACGCCATGCTTTGCTTACAAAGTTATCAGGAACTTATAAAAAAGTAGTTTCAAAGATAGATGAGAATCGTTGTAAACAAACACTGGCGAGTTTACCTGATTTTGGGCGTGCATGTAGTCTCAGTTTACAATTATATTGAACCTACCACGGATTACTGCATATGTAGTGAATAGTCATGTTTTACCTACTGTACCTGTTTATAAGAAAAATAGAATTGCCTCATTACTACGCATCTTTGAATCGATAGATCACTTGTGTATTAATCATATCCACAGGATAGGATTAATACACAAGTGATCTATCGATTGACATGATAGGATTAATACACAAGTGATCTATCGATTGGCGTAAGCCCATGTGAAGTGTATACGTTAGTGTTTAACTTGACAATTGCAAACAAAATACTACGTCATTGTCACTCTTGATTGGCACGACAGTAGACCGTTCGCTTGATGGTCGATGGTTATGGGTTACATTCCTAAAATGAGGTTAAGCATTTTAGATTTGTTCTACTACATTAATTTGAACAATATTTATTTCAAGCTAATTGCAGCATTGTAGGGGCCCCCAGCCCGGGGGGGGGGGGTACTATCATTTTTCTTCAAACGTAGGATCGAGCCCAGCATCTACCGTTCACCCCAAAATAATATCAGGAATTTCAAGCACCCCAAAATTTTTTTGAAACTTAAGCGACCCCAAAAAAACACCCCCCCCCCCTTTCTTTACCTTGACCTTAAGAAAAGACCCTGAAATGCATAGAAATGACCCCTAAATATAGTCCAAGTTTGTGATGACCCCCAAAAAATATCCACAATATTTTCATACCCCAAAAATATTCATGTTTCTGAAAACAGTGAGATTTGAACCAAGGTAGCCTCGATCTCAATTGCGAGCTCAAGTATTGAACCACTGCGCTAATGTTTTTGATATAATAATAATAATAATAATAATAATAATAATAATAATAATAATAATAATAATAATAATAATAATAATAATAATAATAATAATTAATATAAAATAAATAAAATAATGATGAACAATAAAGGCCTCAATTGTATGCGATTTATGTTAATGAAACAGTGAGATAAATGTTCAACGAAATGAGGGAAGCGGTTCGTATTGAGCCTGGCTTCGTCGCGAGAAAACCCTGTTTTGCGGGTCTGCGACCACGTAAGGTTCAAGCCACCATGTAGTTAGGATCTAGAAATTTTGTCTATAACAAACTTTTCAGAAAGCGACTGACAAAAGTGCTGATCAGACTCTGCAATGGCATAGCCAGAACGCTGAAAAAATACGCAAACAGGCAAAGGGAGACTACTGGATCGAGTAATGATTCTGTTCAATTGTGTCCCTTTTCAAAATGGGAACTTCTCTTAAATGAAATAATTCGCTCACATAGGGGGCGTATTCATTCCGTTCCTTACGGTATGGAAAATCACTTTAGCCACATTAGTTGACCTCCCTTGAATCTTACTATTTTTATTACACACGTGCGTAACTGCGTCATGGGAGCTACGCCACTGCTCTGCGAATGCTTAGGATGATCTGCGTCTTTGTTGTTTCGCAAGCAACGAAGTCAGGATTTCTCGCGCCAAGTTTATTTACCTTTCATTGGAGCTCAGTGGTAGAGTGCTTGACTCGAGACCGAGGGGCCGCGGGTTCGAGCCTCAACGGCGTCACTGCGATGTGTCCTTGAGCAAGAACATTAATCCGAGCTTAGTATTGGTTTAACCCAGGAAGACCCGTCCCTTTATAACTGAAATATTGTTGATGGGACGAAAAGAATCAAATCCGGCAAAGAAAAGACTGGAAATAATTGGAGTCACCCGTGTACGCACATGCTTTAAACACCCATGCTGACGTATCCAGCGGAGCTTGAGGTCTTAGTCTGTCTGCGTCTTCATCTACATCCAAACCTTGTGTAGGTGAACTGTGACGGCCATGACGAGTCTGCGCTTTTGCGCAGGGTGCTGTACATGTAAATGTAGTATACCGAAATCACATGTACTGGATCAAATGGGCCTCGTAAGGAGAAAACCTGTTTTCGGCGTTTCAGACAAAGTGGGATTCAAACAAGCCTGCTCAGCTACAATCACTTGCTTGAAAGTTGAAATTTCGCTTGAAGCAAGTTTGGATACGGAACATTCCATAAAGCGAAAAACAAAGGCGCTGATCAGACTGCGCGGATGCGCAGGCTGGTGTGCGCCTTTGTTGTTCGCAACCCCCAGAAGACAGATTTTCTCACGTATGATGGATTATTCTGAATCGAAGTGGCAGGTTAAAAAGGTCAAACGCTTTGCCTACTAGGTAATTTGCATGTTTTTGTCAAAATAAACTTTTTCGAACGATTCTTTCAGGAGTACTTTCAGATTGCCGAGCAGTTTGGACCCAGATCAGGCCCGACATTTTGTCCAAACTGTTTGCAAATGCTATTAGCAGACGACGCTAGCAAGCTAAGAGTTAAAAAAACAAACAACAACACTCACCTGTCTTGCATTTCCCCAGAAGAATTCGGGAGTAGGTCCTGGAATGTCACTTAAAATCAGCACCCTCTTCCAAAATTTGAGATATTGTCGCACAGCTTTGTCAATTAGGTATATTAGAAACAAAGTCAAACAAATGACTATCCAAAACGGAATAAACATTTCGACATTTTAGTATAGTAATGAGCAAAGGGTTAAATAGGTCACGGTCACGGAGTGTGTATAAAAAACTGTTATTTATTTGCAAAAAATATTGCTGCAGTGGATAGCTGGTTCTGACTACGCATACTGATCAGTACTTATCTTTTCTATTCATTCATAGACTGTTTAGACAAATAAATAACGTGCGATAGAATTAAATGGCAAAATTCTCTTGAAAGTGTAAAAGATATGGGTCAATGGCTAGTAAATGGTGCGTAAAACGTACTAACTCGAAGTTCGTTTGCGGTGAATAAACTTACTGTTGTGTCAACCAAGAGGTACAGTGACGTAATATTTTGTTTACAATTGTTAAGTAAAACATTAACTTGTACACTCCACTTGAGCTAACGCGAATCGATATCTCACTTGTGTATTAATCCTATCCTGCGGATAAGATTAATGCACAAGTGATCTATCGATTATAAGTCCCTGATAACTTTGTAAACAAAACATGACATCACTGTTACTCTTGGCTGACAGGACAGTAACATGCTTAATACAGTGCTGTCTTAAATTATATCTGCGTTCTTTATATTGTTTTCGGTCGTATCCGTTTCTTCATCCGTACATACAAATAGACATTTGTTGGCTACTTTGAATCGTTTTCAAAGTCTCCACCAAACCCCGAAACCTAATCCATTTTCCCAACAATCGGACCCAATTGTTGGTTCTACTTTGAATTTCCAAAAAAAAGCTCTCTTACCAAGTCAATTTTTACAGTGGGTGTTCATATTTGGCACAATAATTGCCTATGGGATGTAAATGACAATATGTGACATTGAAGTAAAAAAAAAAATCTGCATTACAGCTCGTAACGGAAACACCTTCATTTTTGACAGAGGATGCTCATAATTGGCACAATGATTGCCTATGTATGAGATGTAGATAACAAGTGCCTATCCATATACCCGATAGTGGAGTCAAAGGTCAATGTCACATAAACTTGAAATCAAAATCTGTCCTTCCGCTCGTAACCCAAACTCCTTATTATTTTACTTTGGCGCAATGATTGCCTTTGGGTGTAGATAACAATAGGGTATTTAAGGACATATGCTACTAAATACTTCCCATATTGAAATATTTTCAATACTTTGCATACAGTTTGTTTTATGCATGGGCTATCCATTTATGAAATAAAAAGGATATGTCACCGTGCTTATTTTTTCAGAATCTCATATTGAAGTTTACAGCATTTGACAAATTTTCTAGAAATATAAAATAATAACACTAGTCCTAATTATCGAGCTAAAACGGTTGTAATCTTCAGCCAGCTTCTTTCTTTTAACTTAAATTATTGCCCATGACCTCAAACTTTTAAGAAAATGTGCATGTTTACTTGTGATCCCATGCTGTGACAAGATACTGCATGATATATTTTGGCAATTCGTCAAAAAATGGAATTTGTTTTTAGAACAAATCATGTATTAAAAAATCTGATATTGAAAATCTTGAAAAATTATTTTTAATTTATGGACAATTATAATACCTTTCAGAAAAAAGAATAAAAATCTGGGGTCACCGAACTAATTCTCTTTCTAGAGGGCCAAATTTAACCCCACCCCCATAGGTTTCATGCGTAATTCAATATAAACAGTTCGGGGATGACCATTTCGTTCGTTTTGATGATGCCATTTTACTAGTATATGAAGTAATTTAGCATTAAAATGTTAAAAAAGAAAGAAAAAACACACTGAAAATATGTGCGCATCCGGGAATCGATCCTGGTTTTCTGGCTTTGTAGCCAGACACGCTAACCACTAGGCCACGAGGTCTTGTCGTGTGTCGCTCTAAATAACCATACAAATAGTATAGACTCGGCCACTATCGTATTCGTAACCAGGGTTATTGTGTACGTCGTTTGATTTCGACTGAGATACATTGATCTGTCTTTAGTGCTGAGACGATCAGTTCTGAAAAGATGTCAATAGATATTTCGAACACACTTTAACTAGTTATTTTGTGAAGAAAATGTCGGAACACCGATATGACATATCGGAATTAAGCTGTGTTGATCAGAATCCGTTAAGGGTCGAAAGACAGGACCCAGACAACTTTCCCCGTTTGCAGACGCGGGAAAGGTGCGCATTGTAAAAAGCCGCATATGTCTTTAATAGAACACAATGTAATCTTAGTCTCATTATTTTTATTTTTCGACCACACAGGTGCTCATATTCGACACAATGATTGCCTACCCCTCGTATAAATTACAACAAAGGTCTCGTAACATAAATAAGACATTGGGGTCAAAGATCAAGGTCAAGTATTCTTAAAATCTGTATTATTGCTCAAATACGAATTCCTCTTTCATTTTTGACGTATGATGTAAAATGCTTATAGTGTTATACGCATAGATTAGAGATGCAAAGATTTCATCTTGAGTATAAAGTCGAGGCCTCGAGATTATAAAACCTGAGTACAGTCTTAGACTCAAAATATAGCGCAATGATTGGCTGCTTGCGGACACGTGTCCGCAAGCAGCCAATCATTGCGCTTTATTTTGTGTCTGAGAATGAACTCAAGGTCACATATACTAACTTATATAGGGCTTCAAACTCAAATTCCATTTTTATCATTTGACCGAAGGTGTTCACTATTTGGCAAACGTATTGCGTATGGCGTTTAAATTACGCAAAAAGGTCTCATACAGATATAACCTTTTGGTGAAAGGCCAAGGTCAAATATTCTTAAAATTTGTCCAATTGCTCGAAACACGAATTCCACTTTCACTTTATGATTGGGGGTATCCATCTCTAGCACAGAAATTGCTTATGAAGTGTAGATTCACATAACCTTATATCCTCTTAATAGTTTAAAAATCTGAATGTCTAATCTCCTTTTAATTTTGTTTTGATTGAGGGTGTTCATATTCGACCCAATGGTTGCATTTGTGCAGATAACAACAAAAGTTCTAGATCAGTGCTATGAACTTGGCTCAACTTAAAATCTGTCTACGACTAGTGACGCGAATTGCTTTTTCATTTTACGATGGAGGGAATTCAAGTTTATAGTATAATTGCTTGTGGTGTGTTGAATGCAACACTGGTTTCAGATTGTTAATATTTTCTTTGAGTCGAGGTTAAATGTCACACATAACGTTACTTCAAATGCGAATTTCTCTTTCATTTTTTTGATCGAGGGTATTCATATTTTGCACAATATTGTCCTTATTGTGTATATTATAACGAAAGGTCTAGCTTACTGCTAAAACCATGAAGTCAAATCTCAAGGCCAAACACATTTAAAGTATTTCCCTTCTTTACTTTTATATCTCAAAAGGTGATTTCATTTTCATTTTGTTTTACTGAGGGTGTTTATAACTGGCACAACAATTTCCTATGGTGTGTAGATAACAACGATAGTTAAAAATCATTACTATGATCAGAGTAAAAGGTCAAGGCCAAATATACCTAAATCAGTCTTATAGTTTGTAACGCGAACTCATCTTTCATTTTTTTCACAGAGGGTGTTCATATTTAATAAAATTATTGTTTATGGTGTGTAGATTACTATGAAGATCATAGCTTGGATCAAAGGTCAATGGCAAATATACTTATATACTTTGATTCTGTTTTACAGATTGCAGCACAATTCATCTTGTACTTTTTGTCAAAGTTGCTATCTATTTTGTACAATGATTGTCAATATGATATTTGAATCAAAGGTCATTGTTATATGACTCCTATAAAAGACCTCCTCTAATTGGCTAAAACTAGCTTGCACTGGTTGTGACAGATCATGATGTCAAACAATATGAGCTAAAGACAGGTTAACAAGTGTTGTCAGTCTTGACAGAGAGCTAAAAATAGATTGAACTAAATCTAGCCCAGGTGACATGGCTTTTGTCAGAGCCGACAGAGAGCTAAAATAGACATTGAAACACTGACTGGTCTTTATGTATATTTTACAGGTAAAATGTTTGTTCATTTTATGAGAACAGCATTTAACCCATTTATGCCGAATGGAATTTCCCATCGTTATCAATTGGAACAGTCCATTTCTGTTTTAAGGGATGTTAGGAGGTATTTTTCATTTTTATTCAAGTTTTAATAGAAAATTATGCAAGCAAACTGTGGAGACCCTGATCAGACGCCGCATTCTGTGGCATCAAATCTGGGTCTGCGCTATTTGCCTATGTCCCACATAAAGGACGCTAGGCATATATGGGTTAAAAATGCAATTATTTTGCTTATCTCATAAGAGTGCAGAAATTTGGGAAGTAGATTGTAGAAATAATCTTCCTAGTGAAAGCGCACAAGGAACATCTGACTTGAGTAAATTTATAAATATGAAAATACTTTAAATAAAACTAGGAAAAGAGAGACAGTGTCATATAACAAAACAATTGGTGCATTCTTTTTCGGTTAACATCAGGATTAGTCAACCCTCGAAAGTGATGTTCACCTCGGCTTCGCCTCGGTGAACATCACTGTTCTCCAGTTGACAAATCCTGATGTTAACCTCAAAAGAATGCATCAATTGTATAATGTCGCATATATAAAAATCAGGCTGTTTGGCTTCAAATACCAATTTTTATTATATACAAAGTAATGAAATACAAAAAAATATTTATTAAATATAATGCTTATTTTAAAGAAAACTGTATTTCACAGCCGTGAAAATATAAAAAGCTGTATTTTCACTGCAGTGAAAATATAAGTTGTATTTCACGGGTGTAATTGGATGTCCTCTGCTTTCTCCATTGACTTCCTTGTGCCCACTTCAGAATTTCAAACGCCTGTAACTTTTTTATTAGTGGACAAAAACATAAAGTGTGGGTATTCATTTTCTTAGTTGGATCGCAAGGAAAATTTTGGTAATTAAATTGTCAGGATTTGCTAAAAATTTCACTTTTTCTACTCCTGCTCTTATGGGTTTCAGTTTTGGCCGTCATTGTACACTATGCAACGTCATCATTAATATGACGAAATGTGCGAACGTGTATGACGTCATTTACTGCCAAAAAAATCCGTTACGCTTAAATTTGTATATAATAAAAAGAAAATTCAAATTTTTGGAATGAATATGCCATTTATTTCATCTCGTGAAGCGAGAAAATGTATATTTTATTCGTGGCTTCGCCACTCATGAAATATGCATTTTTCGCTTCACTCTATGAAATAAATGGCATATTCATTCCAAAAATTTGAATATCCTCTTTCTATTACTTTTTGTCGCTGTATATTCATATGTGACATAATGTTTGCCTGAGGACAGAGGTTTTGATTGCTGGCATGACCTTGGAGACAAAGATTAACGTCAAAACTCTGATAGTATGCGGTATTTAATGCAAGCCTGGATATTTGTGATATCCCCACATCTAATGACAACCTTCTAGTTTTCATCCTCAGCTAGCTTCATTCTCCTTAAAACAGAGAATACTAGGTGAGTGTCTTTTGATATCAAGTGTACCAGGCAAGGCTTCGAGAATGCTTGTTGACATCGCGAGGCTTGCCGAACGATTCAACATGCATTCTCGAAGCCGAACCTGGTAAACTTGATATCAAATTACACGAACCTGGTATTCTATTTATCAGTTAACGACGTCATTATGAGTTTAGTGTCGATTCAATGCCATTGACGACATCATACAATAAGTGCAACGTCATGATGATCTGATAAAGGCACATGCCGTGAGATAGACAACGCGTATCAGGTCAACGTGCAACAATGCAGTTAGTATGAGAGGTGACTGATAAAATGCATGCTTTATCAGGGTTGTATCACGAGATCAAAATGGAGGGTGTAATTCTGTTGTTGTTTATTCATTGTTTATCATATGACGTCGCGTCTGGGAGTGAAATAACGCCATGTAATAAAATCTGTAAACCACTAGTGGTTTATCGATTTTCGGGAAACGTTATGACGTCCATAACAACGTTGCGTATATAATGACAAAATTACAACGTTTTTACGGCAGAAATGAGATTTCAAAGTAATCTTAATGTCATATGATAAATAGAATCTAACATTCGTGCTATTGTATTATTGAATTTATTAAACTCGTTGCGAAAAAGAGATAAAATGCTCGGCAAGCCTCGCATTTTATCTCTTTTCCCCAACTCGTTAATAAATTCAATAAAACATGAGCACTCATGTAAGATCCTCTATTTGTTATTTCTACCACTGTATGTGAGATTTATGTGTTGGGTCCTTGATTTGTGGTGTGGTTCTTTTTTGGTGTTTTTGATAATCATCTTGCTAAGGAAGATAAGCTGGTTGCTTGACTTTAATTGTCTGAGGGTGGCTTGGGTTGGTCTGCAGTACTTGATTGTGGCATTTCATGGTCATACTCACTTGCTTTTGGAAGTTTTGGTGTTTTTCTAGAGGTTCACTGTAATCCATTGTATAAATACCATGTAAAAGGGAAATGGATGAATGTGCATGACTTGGGATTTTTTCAAAGGAATTTATTCAAATAACAACATAATAAACCATATATATACATTTAAATTGGAATGTCTATAAAGTGGGCTCATGTAAACCTTCTGATCCAATTTTGTTTTAGACTTAAAATGTCAGGATATCTAGTATATTTTTTGCATTTTCATAAATTGGCAAAATTCAGTAAATCGAATCTATTCTAGACAAAATTCATGATATTGATGATAGTGACAACGTAAAGTCATTGACTGACTTGAATGCTAGATGTGTCCAAAAGAAACATTGTCATGTGGAAAATAAAAACTTGATATTGGAATCTTTCCAGGGTTGTTGGGGAACAAAGGTGCAATGCCTTTTATTTATTCAAGCAAACAATATCAACATTAAATCTGACCTTCCATCTTGTGTTGGTTAAATGAACCCTAGCCTAAGAAAACCTCTTTTTGAGCCAATGTAAGATATCAAGGCCAGGGTGGGAGTGTCATGTTTTTATTGTGTTCATACACTGTGTGGGCTGTTGTATTCTTCCAATACTTCAATAACATTTTCTTTCTCTTTTGGCAACTGCATTCATCCATTCAAATCCTATTTTCCAACTCTATTTTAATGCATTATTAGATACCATATTGACCTTAACGGTTGTTATTTATATTATTACTGTCTTTTGTTGATCTAAATGTGTATGTTTTTGTGATGGCGCCTAGTTTTGTGGTCGGGTTCTTAGCGTCCTTTCTAGTTTAGCAATCATTTTGCTGAAAAAAAGAAAGCTGGTTGCTTTGTAACTATCTGGGCTCTGTGACTCTACCTCTTGGTGCCTTGGTTTGTCTGCAGTTCTTGTATTTCCTGATCATACTCACTATTTGTACTTTGAACAAACACTCTGTCACAAGATTTTTATGGCAGTATATACTGGCATTTGTCATTTCAATTTTTGTGACAGAGTAAAGTAGAAATTTTTTTTAAGAATATTATGGTATCATTAGATCTGGCCAAAAGGGGACTGGAAAGTGATGCATGAATTGATGGACATGATAACAAAAGAAAGAGGAAAAAGCTCATTACCGTTATAAAATATCAAATCAATGTTATTGGTATAACCTCCAATCACAAGACTGTCACCAGTCTTATGTACATGTATACAGATACACAAATACAATCAATGATACCAAAGTTATAAATAACATGTTATCATCTGAATCAGATTATCAAACATAAGAGTATATAAT
This sequence comes from Loripinus fragilis, assembly GCA_964019695.1. NCBI lineage: Eukaryota > Metazoa > Mollusca > Bivalvia > Lucinida > Lucinidae > Loripinus > Loripinus fragilis. The sequence goes on from CAXHUL010000663.1 coordinate 93,103, forward strand.
TCAAACCGTTTGGTGTATCATGACAAAAATCACATGATAACCTAACTGATGGTTCCAACCAATTTCAAGAAGAGGACCTCATCCACATTCACAATTTCACATGTTGTACTTTACTTGGATACATTGTATTCCCTGATCAGTAGTCTGCACAGGTGTGCATGGTGATCTTAGCTTTATTGTACACAAATTCACAAGGTGATATTTACTTGCGTCTCTAAATGATCTGCGGCAAATGAGAACCAGCAAGATGGCTCTGCATCACGAGAAGCCTTAGATCAGCCTAGGCATTCACTCTATCTGATCAGAGGCTTTGCTGTCCGCATGAAGAAAGTTTGGGTCCTAGGTTTCCCACTGACAATAGAGTGAAGACTCAGATCAGACTTGGCAGATACCCAGTCTGATCTGAGTCATCCCTCTGTGCACACTCATTTTGTTGGTTTTGTCATGGCTCTAATGATTTCTCAAGCTTCTTAAGATTTGATTATAAAGCCATTTATATTAGAGTCAATACTGCTAAAGTGTTTATCTTTGGTTTAATCTCATTGTTATTGTTCATAAATAGCGACTTTGGTTTGCCCCTTTTGTTTGTATCAAACATGTCTCTTTCTTGGCACGACTTTCAAATGTATGCCTTTTTCCGCTCTCATAACAGCTGACAAAAGCCTCGCTGGTTTGCGTTCTGGGTCTTCAACCAAATCATATCTGAAACGATAAAAATGACTAAATAAGTGTTTTATATGGCTAGCATCGATCAGGCAAATATAATGCAGACTTATCCACCAATAATGTGAGATTAAAATGAAAATCAAATAATTTGTAATGGTTATATGTAAAGATACACAGTATGAATAGAGTAAAGTCCATTCATAACATACATACATTGTTTCAACAGGAACTCGGATATAACATTGGCATGTTGTGGCTCAAATTTTTTACCATGGATTTTACAAAGCAATTATAGGAAAATGACCATGAAATTGTAGGAAAATGATCATGAAATGGTTATTTTCTATATTTTTTTTATAAAATTGTCATTTTATCCTATAATTCGTTTGTAAATTGGCACTTAATGGCATAGTTTACTTACAGTAGAGTCCAATCCTTTGGGCCCAAAGCATATCACTTATTACTGATTCAAATATAAATTTGTCATTATGAAGAGGATAAACTCTGATGCAAATATGAAGACCAGTCCTTCTCAATAAAATGGAAAAAAATGATGTTGAACAGATTCAAACATCTGACTTTGCTTCCAGCTATTATTATGATATTTCAATACTAAAATACAATGTACAAAATTGATTATAGCTGGTATAAGCTTTCTTTTGGTAAAATGTCTCTTCTATACGCCATAAAATTCTCACGAAATGTAAAAAATAAAACCTGTTCTAACTTGTACATGGTTCATGTTATTACACTTAAATGTTTTCAAACTCTGCTTCAGTGTAAGATTGGAAGCTAAAAATGTGGTGCCATAACTTTTATAATATTTATGTAATAGAGATTAGTGCAAAAGAAAATGCGTTGGTGAAAACGTGACAACATGTAATTGCTATTTGCCTAGGTTTACAAGCAATATTATGTCGGATTGATTCGTAGCAGGATTTGTTTTTCAGTTATTTATCATAAATTGATTGTTTATATTAAGTGGATCTCTGGAAAGTAAAATTATACAGCTACCATATTAACCCTGAATATTCAGACACCTAATAAGCTATGTTGACCAAATAAAGTTTATTAAATTGAACTTGTTTTTCCCCTCAGTATATGTAGTTTATGTATGACTACCAATTTAAGTATTCTATCCCTTTTTTACCAATCTCTAACCTTCTAATTTGGATAAAACTTCTACAAACTGTATAGATTTACTTACCTCCTTAAAATCCTGGCTAGTACTGTTTTCATTTCGTGCATAGCAAAATTTTGACCAATGCAGTTTCTGGAAAAATGAACATAAAAAGGTTTTAAAGAAAAAGAATAAGAAAATGTACCTGTGGTAAAAATTTCAAGTAAAGAGAAATAAGATGAAGTGCGTCCATCTACAATTAAGTTCAGAGCACTCGTCAGGCTGAAATTTCATTTGGATATGATATATATAACCAAGACTGCTTTTCATTTTGAGTTGATTTACTTACCAGATAATCGATTAACCTTTGCGCTGTATATGGCAAAAAACTACATAATTACTCTTGAAAATGAAAAAAAAACATGTCTCATAAAAGTGTCACTATGAAACCCATTAATTAATCTTTTTTATCAGATGATCATGCCAATCGTCGATAAGTTTCAAAGTGTCATACATGACCCTGTTCTTGTCAGCAACCTTTCGTTCTTTATCAAACAGGCAACTGCCATCAAATTAAATAATCTCCATCATATCTACAAATTCTGATTATCTAATTTCTAAGGGATATGGCTAGCCAAGTAAACATAGACTCGACAGTCATTAAGAACACCAAGATTGTTGTTATATTTAAGAAACATAATTCATTTTTTAACTCATATTGGGGTAATGAGTTTTATTTTTTGAGTGGTTAATATTTGAATGACTGCCTAAATGCCACTTTGGCTTTTGATAGTTAATACACATTCCTGTGAACTATGCTACACAAATTTCTAAAGACCCAAATGTTGGAATTCGTGAAATTTAGCCAAAATTTAACCAGGTAATCTTATCATCTAAATATCAGGGCCATAGCTCACGCACATTTCAAAATTGCAACCACTCTAGAAAGTAAATGCTGCCAGATATTTGTCAATTATGAAATTCATCACTCAAGCATGCATAATTCCAACGATACAAAACTTCTAAAATGTGATGGACATAATAGTAGAGACAAAATTACAAGAACACACAAAGGCTTGCCAAAAGTCTTTCACCTTACAGTTTTCTCAGATTTTAAACAGTTAAAAATATGTTCATAACTGGGCATCAGATCCACTAGATGATATATAGAGAATACTAGGTGAGTGTCTTTTGATATCAAGTTTACCAGGCAAGGCTTTGAGAATGCTTTTTGACATTGTGAGGCTTGCCGAGCGATTAAACATGCATTCTCAAAGTCAAGCCTGGTAAACTTGTTATCACAAGACGCGAACATGGTATTCTATTTATCAAAGTACCCATTGTTTCACTCTTCAAACTTAGCGATATGACGTCATTTTCAATTTTTGTGTTGGTTCAGCGTCATAAGCGACGTCATTCAAAAAGTGCATCGTCATCATGACCTGATAAAGGCACATGCCGTGAGATACACACCGTTTATCAGACAACGTGCAACAATGCAGTTAATATGATAGGTAACTGATAAATTCCTTTAACTCTTTGTAGGCTAAGTAGATCTAAATGTTCAAACTTTTGTTGTCGTCTGCTGACTTTTTTCAAAATCAACATTTTCAAAACATTCTTTCAGAAACATTATCAGAGTGTCAAATGGTTTGGATCCAGATAAAGACCGCCCACGTGCTGTCCATCCTGATCAGAGTCCAAACTGTTTGCAAAGGTTATCAGCAGATGACGAAAATCGCTAGCAAGAAACGAGTTTATGTTTACATACCTGGGTCCAGCTGAAAAGGGGACAAAACTGAACGAGTCCATCTTGTCTAAATTTTCAGGTAGAAATCTTTCAGGTCGAAACTCCTGCAAATCACCACATAAAATATTGATTTAGTAAACATAACAAAATTAAATTGCAACAGTCCTTGCAAAAAAATGGTAAAAGCGAAAATAGAACACCATAGAGACCATAGATCCAGCTAGGGAAATTTTATAAGCTTAAAATTGTATTTATTTTCTTACCCATCAATTCAAACATATGTTTTGGGTGCTTAAAAGAACCGTCTCATTGAGATAGTTCTTTTGACTACACACAACATTTGTTTTGGATGAGAAATAAAGAAAATAGTTCTCCAATACGCACACTTATCTGGAGGCCTGGAGGCACCATAAAATTAGTTTGATCAAATGTTTAAAGCAGTTCTCAGTATTTGTACAAAAATAATGTCCAGCAAGCGCCTTCTTGGTGTGTATCCTCTGCTTTTCCTATCCCAGTGACACGTCATACTCGTGATCAATGACCCATTTTTTATTTAAGCTATATTTGGAGGAAACCTGTTTAACTCAGCTCAACTTGAGGTTTTCTTTAGCTCTGACTATCTGTGAGTCATGAGCCCTTCTCTTTGTTTCATCACAGTATGTTTATTTGATTAGATTGTTCCTCTGTGGTGATGCATTGTATTAGTTAGGAAGCCTCCATGCGAGCTATACAATTTTTGTGTATTAACAACAACAGAATCTAGGGCGAAGATTTGGTGCCAGTAAAATGCATTTAAGCCCCAACCCTGCCGAAGCTTAGGCTGCTGTCCATTCTAAGGCAGTGTTTTTGTTTTTGCTGTTGTTGATTTATTGTTTTACGTACCTATCATTGTTTGTGTGGGGAGTTCTGTGTTGGTCTTTGTTTTGGTATGAATTATTTTATATCCTTTCTAGTTTTGCAATCATCTTGATGAGGAAGAGAGAGAGAGAGCTGGTTGCTTTGCTTTTATTGTCTTTTGGATATCTTGTTACTGTAAATGTCCTGTAGCTCTTCCTGACGGTGCCGTGTGTTGGTCTGCAGTTTGTGATTGTGGTATTTCCTGATTAACTAACTTGCTTTATGTTGCATGTGAACAACCAATGTGTAAACCAGTAATTTATTAAGCCAGACAATCAGGTTAAAAAGGAGAAGAAAATGGACATCACAAGCATAAGTTAGGCATTGGTGCCCAATTCATAGAAATGCACAATACCATCACGATGCAAAACTCTTGTTTTGTACTAAAAGTGAACAATTTATTTTCAGAGCTTGTCATACCACAAACATTTATTCATGTGTAGAAATTAATTTTTGTCCGTGGTTGAGTAGCTCAGTTTATATTTGGATGTTTCTATCCAGTTTGTTAAATTTATGAACTATGAAGAAGATAGAATGTTTACCATTGGATTCTCCCAAACTGTGTGATTATTGAGAACATTATATAAAGGTATGTTGATGAGAGTACCAGCTGGAACTTTGCGTCCATCAAACTCTAGAGGTTGGGTTGTTTCCCTTTGTATAAACACCACTGGTGAGTTCATCCTCATTGATTCCTTGAGACACATGGTCAAATATGGCAACTTTGGCAAATCATTCCTGGTAACAATAAAATCGTCAGATTAAAGGATTTTGCTCACTCAACATGTTTCAAAATACCACTAGTAGTGGATAAATCCTTGTCGAGGCAGTAAAAGATTAACACTTTAAACCCTGTTTGACCAGTACTGTTCATGTTTTCAATTAAGAAAAAAACTACTCACACTGAGTAAAATTATTTCTTTGGCATATTGCCATTTAAAAGTTATTAAAATATAGCAATAGAAAATATCAGACTCAGATTTTACTTGTAATTATGCTTGCAATTGTGTGTGGCTCTTTCAACTTACTGTGTACTTGTAGCTTCCTCTTTGTGCTGTGTGTTAGCTGTAGTCAGTGATTTAGGTAGTTCTTGGTCAAATTCACTTGTTTTTTTTGTTTTGTCATATATCTGCTGTCCATTTTGATGTACTGGCTCTGTTTTTTTTTATAAATTGTTCTACCCCTTCATATTAAAAGTGAACAACCGCCATGAGTGGAAGCTGTCCGTGGTCATCCCTCGTGAAGAGGACATGTGAGAATAGCTGTGAGATCTGCTATGGGTGCAGCTAGTCAGCTAAATGGGAAGGATCACACTATGTCGATGGTGCTCCTGCACGTGCATGGTCATAAAAGAAATGAAGATGACGATGTGAGGGCTTTTCGTGTTTGATCATGAGCTTGTGTTGGTGTCATGTTTCCGTTCATTTTGGTAACCAACTCACTGAAGAGAAGAAATAGCTAGTGGTTGTTAACCATAATGTTGTTTCATATGTATATGTAAAACATATGTTGATCTTTGTTCTTGAATATTTTCCTTATACTTTAAAGTAAAAGTAGCTAGGATATAATATTCGATTGTTGCATTTCTTGGCTATCTTAAATTATCAAGTTAAATTGCAATACAGATATTAATCTATATTGTTAGAGGCTCAAAATAAATGGGTCAGGGTGATAATTTGTGTGTGAAAAAAAATTTTCTTAGCAAATTACATAGTCATAGACAAATGTATTTTGATGCCATACCATTAGAAGCAATATCAAATGTACAATCGCATGTAAAAAGACAGCAATTGAAAAATGTTAAGAGCTCATCACTAAGGCTTGTCCTCAAATCTCATTACAGTCCTCAAATCTCATTACAGTTTTCAATTTGCAACAAACTAGTGTGAAAGTATTACCAGAGAATTTCATCAGATTCTCGACCATCTAAAACTTCGTCAATTTCCTTTTGCATTTTAATTTGTGCATCTGGGTGGATGGCGAATGTATGTAGAGCCCAGGATAAGGCACTGGTTGTTGTGTCATGACCTGCAATATAAAAAGTATGCTGTTTTTCAAAATATTAACTTATTACAAAAATAAATAATTTTAAAACAAAATATGTAGTAAATTCCCCAAAAATGAAAATGCTTTTGACAATGTTCTCTACCCCAATGCAGGGATAGAGTATAAACCCCATATCTTATTAAAATATGTATACAATATATGCTAGTCGTATCATATATACAGTCAACTGTTATGGACTAAAAGAATCTTTGACATGTTTCCTTTACTGGTGACCAATTTTGATGGATAAAAATAATATGAACAATCTGTCACTCAAAGACCATTGATGCCAAGTTCATTACAAATCACGCAAATTCTTTATGTTTCAAAGATCTATAAATTTCCCCTATATAGGTAAAGGGGCTAGCGACCATAATTGTGATGGATCAGAATACATTTAACATTCATTCTTGGTAGAAATTTGTGCAAGGACCATTTGTGCCAAATTATTTTCAAATTGGGCAATCATTAAGGCTTTCAAATTTATTTTTATGCTTTTTGGTTTCCATGGCAAACAGAAACTGCAATGAATGGAATCTTTCTCGCACAACTTTAAAAAGGGACCACCAACAGCTCACTCATGTTAAGTAGGTGAAATTCCATCCCGTAGTTTACCCAATGGCTACCACGTTTTAAGACAATTCAATTTTTTTGAACAACCTTCGTAGAGGACCATCCAAGGACTATTTGATTCAAAGGTCCAGAATGTGAAAAATATAATTTATAGGAGCACTGCATTTATTTTAAAATCACCTGTGCAGCAATTTTTGACCAAAAGGACTTAAAGATGGGGGTCTGGTTTCCTGTACAGTGATATTTACCTGAACTGGTAAAGGTGTGAACGTTTATTCAGCCAATCAGGGGACATGAAATGGCTAATATGACAATTCGATTGGTTATCAGGAGATGGTGTCTTTATCAGTTTAAGAGACAGAAGTCACTGTGAAAGTTAATCCTCCTTCCTGTCTTTAACCAATATAAGCCTAGTGTCCTTTTTGTAGGACATAGGCAAACAGTGTAGACCCAGATCAGACGCCCCAGAGTGCGTCGTCTGATCTGGGTCTCCATTGTTTGCTTTATTTTCTATGTTCTTAATGTTCTATTAAAATGAAAAATGCCACGTATCAACCCTTAAAACGGAAATGAACTGGTCCAAAAAATAACAATGTGGGTAATTCCATTTGGCTTAAATGAGTTAAGCCAGGGCTAAGGGACGTAAGGGTAATTGCACTTTCCATTAACCCTTAAAGCACCACCTACAATTTGCAGCAGACGACAATTTCAAATTTTGCTGCTTTTTCAAAAATAACAAACAAGGCATAATATTTCAAAAGAATTGTCTGCTGGCAGACAAGTGTCATGAAAAATCATACCTTATATTTTTCGAAAATTAGGAAAGATGTAACAAAGTTTGTCATCTGCTGCAGTCGTGATTGGCACTTTAAGGAGTACCTACAACATATGGTTTTGGTTGAGAAACAAGAAAATTATATTTTTGGTATGCACTCGTAACTAAAGTCCTGATTATTGTTATTGTACCTTCAAAAAGAAATGTATCTACTTCATTTCTTATTTCTAGTGGTGTCATGCCAATACCATTGTCATCTTTAGCTGTCAATAAAATTGCAAGGAAATCTTTTAGTTTTGTTTGAGACGTGTCGTCTTTCTCCTACAAAAAACAAACATTAATAGTTTAGTCTCAGGACTGCAAAAAAACATACATTGATAGTTTAATGGAAACCCAGGAAATTTGGGAACTTTGATAAACAGTGAAGACCATGGGGTATTCACATATTCAATCGGTTGCTTAAAAGAAAAATATATGCAGGACCAGTAATAGTAAGTGAGTTTGATCAGGAAATACCACAATCACAAACTGCAGACAACCCCTAGGCACCGCGAGGAAGAGCCGCTCAACCATCACGAGACACCAGGAAGACAAATTAAGCAAAGCAATCAGCTCTCTCTTCCCCATCAAGATGATTGCAATACTAGAATGGACATAAAGTAACGTACAACAAAACATAGAACAAATACAGACTCCCACAATGGGAGTAACAATAGACAAAAAGTCAACAACAACAGAACCACCGCCTTAGAACGGACAGCAGCCTAAGCCACCGGGGGGCTTAAATGCATTTTACTGGTACCAAATCTTCGCCCTAGATTCTGCTGTTGTTGAAGTACAAGAAATGTTCAGCTCACATGGAGGCCATCTAACTAATGCAATGTATCATCATGGAAAACACTCTAATCAAATTAACACTCCATGATGAAACAAAGAAAAGGGCTCATGACTCACAGATAGTCAGAGCTAAAGAAAACCTCAAGTTGAGCCACGGTGGGTCCAGCTACAGATAAGCATCAGACACCAACCCACCAATTAAAGCTTTACATCAGAGCCATCATAGAGTCTGAGGCCTGACCTACCGTCGTGCAATTAAAGAGGAAACCATAGCTATAAACCGTGATTGGGTTTAAAACTAGGCATGCAGACTGTCGCATGATATACAAATTATATCCAACCCTTATATAACGTTTTACTATCTTTTTGAATTGATCACTAAAATTAGGTTTTCCAACAATTCGTTTGAATTTATAGACTAAATCACCATAAAATATAGGTTCTGATATGCCTTGTTGCAGAAGAGTTTTTAACCCAATGTTGTATTTAACAATTAACTCTAAGTGTCTGTAGTAGAATTTAGATAATGCTTTTCGAATTTTATGATATCTATAACCTTGTTTTAATAATTTAGCAGTTAAAAATAAGTTTCTGTTGTTGAAGTCATCAACATTAGAGCACACTCTAGCAAAACGAATAAGCTGAGAAATATATACACCATAGGAAGGAGAGCGAGGAACATCTCCATCAAGAAATGGGAAATTTACTATTTCAAAATTAAAATCATCCCGTTTATCATAAATTTTAGAAGAAACTATGCCATTTGTTATTGACAAGTTCAAGTCCAAAAATGGAGCTTCAGTATCTGAAGAATTCGCCTTATTTAACTGAAGTTCAGTGGGATATATCTGACCTACCATTTGTTCAAAATAAGGATTATCAATATTAAGTAAGTCATCTAAATATCTGGAGGTAGAGTTAAAAGCTTCAATAATATCAGCTTGATTAGTGTCTGACAGAGACAACATAAAGTCTCTCTCATAACAAAACAAAAACAAATCTGCAACAAGAAGAGCACAATTAGTACCCATTGGAATACCGACAATTTGTCTATATAATTTGGAGCCAAATCTTATAAATATATTGTCCAAAAGATAATGGAGCGCATCACACATTTTCTGACATGACCACAATTTATATCGTTTAGGTTGTTCAGAAGTAAAAAAGGCATTTTTATCATTACAAGCCAAATAGAGTGAGCACTCTCTGTTAAATGTGTGTTCAATTAATTCTGTTAGTTTTTCTTTTATTAGATTGTGAGGCAATGTAGTATAGAGAGTAGAGAAATCATATGTAGACAAACCAGATGCTAGAAAAGCTCTAGACTTCAATTTATTAAGAATTTCACCTGAACTTTTAATAGACCAAAATAAATTTTTACCATTTCTTTCATAAACTGTTGTGCAATATCTAATGACATGGTTTTTTAATTGCAGTGAGGCAAGAAGTCAAAAGAATAGACAAATCAGTAGTTGTACATGCACTAGAATTAGCAATAAAACGCGACTTATAGGGCCGTTTATGAAGTTTAGGTAACCAGTATAACGTAGGAAGCTTGCTATGGTCCTCATCAACAAACAACCCAAACTTAGCTGCCATATGGCATCGATGCCTATCAACGATAGACGTCTCATCAAGCCTGTTATGCTCATATGTTTTGGCAGTGCTAAGTTCTTGCTTTAGGGTGTTAATATAGTATCTTTTTCAGACAACCACAACATTGTTAGCAGCCTTATCTGCGGGGGCCAAAACAAACTTCCTATGGAATTCCTTGATCCCTTTCTTCAAGTGTCTAAAAGTGAATTTAGGTTTAGGTGGTAGAAGATCTAAATTGTTGCAATAAAATGAAATTCTACCATCAATAATTTTAAAAATATTTAGTTTCCAACTATTTAAGGCATTGGACTCAACATGCTCTCGTTTACACCAGCGATAACAAAATTCTTGTAAGGCTCCTGCAATTTCCTCACGACATGATTTGAAGTCTATTGGCACAGGAAACCTATATTTAGGTCCCTTACATATAATAGACCGAATTCTTGAATCAGTTATGATTTTTAAGTCCCCTGTGACTATATGACCAGCAGGTTGATAGCAATACTTAGAGTCTTTGCAATCTCAGGAGTCAGAAATAGAATTTTCGATATCAAGTTCTGTTACTAATTTGTTATAGTTTAAAACAGTACTACGAATAGGTTTATTATACTTATAACAAATGATAGGGGATTCCTTATTTTCAAAATAAGTAGGAATAGAAGAAATAACAGATTTATCTTTAAATATACTGGGTAAGTTAATGAATTCAATCCCCTTGTTGACAAATTGAATTTTAATAAAATGTCTAATATGATTAATTTCTGAATCTATATATGGCCGAAGAGCATGTTGAGTGTAACACCGGGTAAGAATTGCTGCATCATAAAGTCGATGAGCTCTATCATAGAATTTATTAGCCTCAATATCCAAATTACGAAGTGAAAATATAGAAAGAGTTACTAAACGTGAAAGGGCCATATGTCGACCAGAATGTTTTAAAATGATACTTAATTCTGAAAGAGTTAAAATCTGTTTATTTTTGCGTTTTAAATTTCCATTTTTGCGTTTACCATGAGATCGGTTATTACGTTTACGGATATCTAAAAGAGAAAAACATCAAAATCAGGTAACCTAGAAATGTTACCCTCATGGTAAATATTATCATTAAAACCAAGTGGATGTGGTGTCTGTAATAATTTTATCCATTTTAATTCTAATTCATGCCTAAGAATATTTCTATATCTTTTAGTGGAATTATAACCTTATATTATCTTTTCAACAGGCTGAATAGAAATACTGCTAGTAGAGTGATTAGTTTGTTTGAAATGCCTATAAAGAAAATTATCAATTTTGCGAGGCTTTTTTGTTCGAAGATAGTGCTCAGAAAATCTAGTTTTTAAAAAATCTACAACAAGTCTGGCCAACATATTGCATGCCACAATCTTTCTCTTCTCAAGATAAAACATAAATAACATCAGTTGATTTTCACTCAAGATCATAATTAGTAATTACAGAAAATTGTCTTCCATTAACGTTAGATTTAATAGTTGATTTACAACATAAATGTTTGCAACAGCTACACCTCTTGGCATTGCACTTAGAAATAAAGGGATACACTACACTTCTTCTATACTTACTCATAGAGTTCCTGAGTACAGGTGACTTAAGAGGTGAGAGACGAACTTTTAAGTGGTTTCTAAAAAGGGCAGAGTCAGAAACTCCATGTAAATTAATTTTAGTGGCCGAATGAAGTTTCAGAGGTGAAACGTAAACAGATGGTAACATAGAATTATATCTATTGGTGGACTGGGGAATCTGTATGGAAGAAGCAGAATGTAACAGAAGAGGAGAAAGTAAAATTTTGACTGTTTTTAGGCTATTCATAATTGAGTTTTTAAGTTTATACCATACATTGAAAAGCAGCATTCATATCGGTTATTAATAGCAATATCCAGCTGCTGCATTTGAGAAATAGCTAAAGCTCCCAACACATAACTAAGTCTAATACAAGTACAAAGAAACACAGAGAAAGCAATAGTTATTAACGAGATACGAATGCTGGTCTACACTGCTCCTTAAATGAGGTATTTAAGTAATAACCTTAGGGGTCTGAACTTTTATACTTTTGTCACCTGCTGGTAATCTTAGCAAACAGTTTGGATCTAATGCAGGCCTAACAGAATATTTGGCCTTCTCTAGATCAAAACAGATTGCAACACTGGTGGTATTTCTTAAAAGATTAAAAAGTGAAGAAAAATCCACAGATGACATAAAATGCAAAACTACACAGCATTCATAAAGTTAACCAAGTAACGTTTAAAAGAGAAGAAAAATTAATGATTAACGACATATAAGAAATATAAAAAAAACAAGTGAGTATTACCAGGAAATGGCCCAATCACAGACCAACCCACAGTACCGCAAGGAAGAGAGAAACATCCACACAACAACAAGTATACTATTATGTAAAGAAACAAGCTATCTTTTCCTCGGCAATATGATTGCAAAACCAGAAACAACACTTCAAACTACATCATAAACCAAGTCTGAAGAACCAAGCACACACTCACCCCCCCCCCACCATCACTTTAGAAGGGACAGCAGTCAAAGCCATTGGGGTAAAATATTTCACTATGATAATTTCACTACCTTATTATCATAATGACATTACGTCTTGCTACTTTTGAGATAAAGGCAATTAAAAATATTGATTATGACCAGGAAATACCACAAGCACAAACCGCATACAAACTTATGGCACCCCGAGGAAGAGCCACACAACAATCACGAGACACCAGGAAGACAAACCAAGCAAAGCAACCAGATCTCTCGTCCCAATCAAGATGATTGCAAAACTAAAATGGACATAAAGTAACGTACAACAAAACATACAACAATTAGGACTCCCATAACTGGAGTAACAATCAACAACAAATAAAAAACAACAGAGCAACTGCCTTAGAACGGACAACAGCCTAAGCCACCGAGGGGCTAAAATGCATTTTACTGGTACCAAATCTTCGCCCTAGATTCTGCTGTTGTTGAAGTACAAAAAATATTCAGCTGGCATGGACTTTTTATAGTATAGAGCCTTTATACCTGATGCATCATTATGAAACTCCAAATAATTATTTTCATCTTAGTGCTACAAAGTTGTAAATCATCTGACTGTTTGACCTTACGCCAAGCCTCATGCTGATATAAATATATAAAAAACTGAAGAATAAATGAGCTAAGACGTTATGATATTTAGGTGGCGTGTTTACTGATATACCTGTTGAACAATTTAAAAATAATTTCCATCCTCACCATTGTATATTACTATTAGACAGAATCATTCTCATAAATGTTCTTGACGAAATAATCAACTTACCAGATTTTTTCTTCTCTTCTGTATAATATCTTCTGCTACATTATGCACATAATCACAGTTTTTCTTCCATCGCCTTCCATCACTCGTTAATGAGTAGATAAAGTTAGGGTACAACCAGAATTTGCTGAAAGAAAAGAGAGTACATAGATACATACATAGATCACATTTGGGCCCAGGTTCATATAATGACCCTTGTTGTCAACACATGATTATACTTAACTCCTAACAGACACTCCCGTTTGGTGTTTTTAAAAATATTGATTTCATTTGGAACTATATTTGGTTCTGTTAGAAAGCAGAATACCACCTAACCCTTAAAGCACACCTAACCCTTAAAGCACCAAAAACAATATATATCTGAAAATGTCTTCTGCTGAAGTCGTCTGCTGCAAATAATTGCCTAATATTTCTGTCGAATTTAGTATAGAAGCAAACAGCGTGGACCCAGAACAGACTGCTCCTTTAGGGGCAGTCTGATCTGGGTCCACACTGTTTGCCATAGAGACTTCTTAAACATTTCAGCAGATGAGACAAGCAGACGACTTTTGTTGTGATTGGCGTATTAAGGGTTAAGCCTGTGCTAGTGACCGTAAAGATAAAGATTATTGCACATGTCAATAAACCATTTCATTTACAATAGGTTAATATATCCCTGTCAAACCACAGTTATGTCAAATCACAGCTTTTGATTTTTAGGAAACAGTGAATACACTAAAAACAGATATAGCTGCCTTGTGACACTTTATTAGTTACATTGCGCATGCATGTAACATAATATTGAATGATGCTCTATAAATAAAGGACAAAACCTTCCATTGATAAACTTCCGAAATCACATTGCTGAAACATTCGAATACTGATCACCCTAACAGTTTATAGCGAAATATTTTTTCTTATGCATATTTCATATTTTATTAACTTTTGTAAATTTTTATTTCTTTTTAGAAATTCTAGTGTTC
>CAXHUL010000664.1:0-18000 GCA_964019695.1 Loripinus fragilis
CTATTATTGAGTGGCCGTTTTACACAGGTTTTACTGTTTAAACCAAAAATTTAGTTCAAATTAAGCGGATACTTTGAGTTATCAGAATTCGAATTGAAGAAAGCCATGTACAGTGAAAACTCATTATTAATTAATTCGAATCGAATTAAATTTGGGATACCACTGATTCAAATAAAAGAATATGCAGTATTTATGATTTATTTCACTAAGTTGCGTTAATTTCAAAACATATAATACAGGTATGATCTGGTACTTAAAAGAAACGTATCAAAATCATAGCGTAGAGTATTTTTCATGTTGTGTAAAAGAAACGTCTCTCCCCATGAGACGATTCTTTTAAGCACCCAAAACATATGTTTTGATGGGAAATTCTGAAATAAGACGCTTTTTTTCTTTTACGGGCGCACTCCAAAAATGTGCTTTGATAGGAAATTCTGTTTAGCTATATTTTATTCAAACTACCGAAAATTCGAAGAAAGCGCTCTGAGTAAACAGGATTCGACTGTCACATGGTCATGTACTAGTATACGGGTTCACCAGTTCATCTCTTCAGGAAGTACGTTCCACCCGGAGGATACGAAAGAAAACCATCCCTACAACAAGACGTTAACATCTTATCTCTGTCCATGAAGTTCGTTCCACCCGGAGGATACGAAAGAAAACTATCCCTAAAACAAGGTGTTGTCATCTCTCTTCATGAAGTTCCCCAGCTAGCACAGTTACATCGGGTCGCTTGCGGCTTTTGGACGGCATATCGGCAATGGCATCCGTGGTGTAGAAGTTAAACCTATGTCTTATAAACCAGGGGTTGCAGGTTCGATTCTCGGCTTCTCCCAGGCTGTCGGATGAGACTTAAGCTGTGGCCCCGTCTTCTGAGACGCTTTAAAACCAGAACCACTGCCGGTTGAGCCTTCGGTTGCTCCTGGGCATAAAACCACAAAAAACATAAACTCACGTTATAGCCAAGGAACACGGCCACAAACAGTATCTTTGTGCCGCCTTGGTGTAGTGGATTAGTCACTCGCCTTGTACCCAGGAGTCCCGAGTTCGATTCCCGGCTCTCCCAGTCTGTCGGATGAGACTTTAAGTTGTGGTCCCGTCTTCTGCGACGCTTTAAAACCAGAACCACTGCCGGTTGGGCCTTCGGGTGCTCCCGGACATAAAAAAAACACACACACAAACCATAAACCCACCCGAGCCAGTACTGGTAGCCACAAACAAAATCTTTGTGCATGTTAACATGTTGGTGTACCTACTACATATTGTAGGAAGCCTTCAGTTCCTCCTATTTGGTGCTGCAACAAGGAATGATGTAAATCATCATTGTTAAATGTAAAAAGTAGAACAGATTTAAAGCAACACCATGAAGGAATTTATTTTTAAAAAAAGACAGCGGCCGGACAACGGCCGATCGTTTCTGGGGCCGACCAGTTGCCGAGTTGCATATCTGCTGGTGGGCTGATGTTGGCAACCCATATGCGGCCGCTGTGTAAATATGTTTGGTCGATGACGACCTGGCTGGGTCGTTCCACCCGGAGGATTTGAAAAGAGTGCCGGTACGTAATGAGTATTTCTTAAGTGAACCAAACTTGAAAGTAGTTGCAATTTAATATCATGAATATGCCCACTTTTCGCTCCAACCTCCATGTCACAGGCGTATGTTACTGTTAAAGTTTTGCGTGCATGTTTTTACACTTTCAGTTCTCTTCAATTCGATATGCAACATGACAAGTTTCTGAAAAATATACTGACCCGCACTTTCAACACAAAATGTATTTTGAATATAGTTTTAATTCTTGACACACCCGATACTGACTACTGGTTCATTTTATGAAGTTATTTACATTTTTGCCCCTACGTGTCGTTCTACTCTTTACTCCCTTTAATTTGGTATTCAACATTACCTGTTTCTGAAAAAGCTGATTTTTTGGCCTGAGAGCAAACCCCTAATCCATCATAGTGATTTCAACCAGGTGTTTAAACATAAATCCTGCTATACAATGTTTTGTGTCATTTTTCCTCTGTTTGCTTGCAAAATATGAAGCAAAAATGATATCAAAATAACTCAGCTATCTTTTAAAATTTAAATTTTGACCTTGCCCAAAATGTCCAGTGGGTGAGGTAAAAGGAACTGTAAAGTTAATATATAGATAAGGCAATCGCCATCCATCGTGAGAATTTGCTAAGTACGAAATTATATGAATAGCCTTTGCGTTGTAATCCTGATTAAGATAAGGTCAGTAACTCAGATATTGACGAGCGCATAATGACAAAATTAAAATGAGATCAACCCACTGTTGTACACATCGTTTATGCCAATTATGTATCTATTCTGACCTATACACCCTAAGGAGTAGCCTCAAAATCCAGGCTCATATCCGAGCCTCCTTCAGCTTAATTGAATAATTGGTCAGGCAGTATATTATCACAGTAGGAACTGACCACCAACAGTTGTAAACCTAGCTATCTAACAGCGCAAAGGTGTTTTAGAAAGATAAGAAACAGATTCTGTTTATTAGCTAACATTCTTAATTTATTATCTGTACAGTTCTTCTGAAGAATGATTGGAACATTTTATATGAAATCTTTTTTTACAAGCATATTTTTTTTCATGCTGGGTATTTTTTCATGCTTTTGTTATCATTAGCTGACTTTTTCATTAATATTTTGCTTTTCGAAGAACTCTTTCAAGAACAATATCAGAATGTCAAACTGTTCGGATCCAGATCAGGATGGACATTCTTTCAGTCCTTATCTGGGTCCAAACTGTTTGCATAGGTTATCAGCAGATGACAAAAGTCGCTGCGAGCAATGAAAAAAGAAATACAACAAATGTTTTCATATGCATATATGACGTTATACAAGGCTATACTTTAATATTTCTTCATTCATTTTATTTATTTATTTTTTGCCAAGAAATGGAATGAAGATACTCATTAGAGCCTCATTTTGGCAGTTTTAGCGAGTACTAAAATGAGCCACGCCATACGAAAATGTGTCTTCGGGATTTCCGACCCCAGCCTCCTCAGCTACAGAAACAAGCTACGGATTTAGTAATAGTGGGTATCCTGCTGTCTAGGCAGCGAACAAGAAAGGTGCTGATCAGACTGCGCGGATGTGCAGGCTGATCTTAGATTCTACGCCTTTATTGTTCGCATATGACATTAAGCAGGTTTTCGCATGGCTTGGCTCAAATGTAAAAGTCATTTCAGTTGTAAAATTTGCAACGCATAGATTTGAGTGCAGAAGTGAAAACCATGACACCTGAACGTAAACAGTGAATTCTTAATCAGGAGCTTTCTGATCGGGGTCTACACTATATGCTTAGACCTGTCTGTCCAAAATTCAAAATTGTTTTGCATTATTCTAAATGATATCATTATAAATGGTCATTAGTATTGTGACAAATCTAACGAAAGGTGCACCCAGTCAGAGGGGCATGTACACCCGCTCATTCTTGCCATAAAATTGGCTGTATGTATGTTCATTTTCTGTCCAGTGAGCACACAGCCAAGACTCTGTTCAGATTGGTTGGATACCCATCCAAATTTGATTCATCGTTGGGATTGGCTTAACCAATAGCCCGGCAGTCTCGACTTTTGTCGTCTACTCTTCTTATCTGCTTATGTTCTTAGACAGACAGGAAAACAGTATGAACTCCATATACAAACAGTATAGACTCAAATAAGACTGGGGTCATTCTGATGGGAGTCTATAATGTTTGCTTCCATGAAAAAGTAGACTGGGTCCGAGCTTGAGTATATGAAGCAGTCATAAAAGCAGACAACATTTTCGGGACAAACTAGTGGTGGGATTAGGGTAAAAATGTATGTATCTAGAATAAATAATGCACCACAATCAACAACAGAACAATTAGAATAACAATAAATTTGAAAACTTGATTGTTTTCATCTGTACGTATTCATAAATACTGACGGACTTTAAAAACGCAACACATGGTTGACAGCTTTAATCTATGTCTCGAAAAAAAAGACGACATAACAATAATTTTGATTGTATGTTAAAGAGCATTCATTTGTAAGTAAAACATGGAAAACTTGTCCAACTATGAACCTAACGCATGAAAATGTAAGCTTTTTAGATAGGGGTCAACTGTTTCATGTGACCAAATGTTATGGTGAAAAATTCCCTACTTCTTTAAATCAAGAAACACGAGAAGCATCAAATTTGTATCACCACTTCGTTAGTCATCGAGGAATCTTTCTCATATTGATTGGCAGGTCTGCGATACAGCTTATTTGACAATATGACGTTTATCTGGGTGTACCCTTTCGTTCAATAGCTTAAAATCGACTCTACTTAAGAAATGTTTAATTGGCTAAATTCATACGGAGCAAATAACGTCGTCCAGTTTAGTTGTACAATTAAAACTAAAGTGTATGCTGAAGAAGCTAACTTAGGATGACATCATCGAAGCAAAGGAATTTTACATATACATCCGTATTTTAAAAGGGAAGTTAGTGTTGCGTTTTTAAAGTCCTTCAGTATACTCTTTTATGGACACTCTAACTTGGTCACGTATCACTTCATTTCTTTGTTTTGATATTTTATGTTTCAGTCAGCAATTTTTCATTTTGTCGGTTCACGAAGCAGCGCATAAAGTAAACCATTTTCCAGTCCTGTCAGACTGTATGTACTGTTTTCCTGCGTTGAACCAGTGTTAAGCAGGGGATAAAGTGTCTTTCTCTAGGACACAACACAGTAACTCCACCGGTTGCGAGATTCGAACAACGAATCCTTCAATTCCAAATCTAACACTCTACAAACTAAGATGCACCAGGTTTAACGTAGCCATAACATGGGGAAAATGACACTGTTAACGGTTTGGTAGTGACGCTGTGGGAAACTAGAGAGATTTTCTTATTTCATCCATTGCTAACATCTAAAGGAATGTAAGGGTGGCGCTTGGAATAGAATACTATTCCAAACGGCATCCTTGCCTTCCATCGTTAGCTCCGTCCACCGACTCACTTGCAGCTAAGATCTTGTTGTGAAGGGGCCGCCCTTAAGGGAGCGCACATCACTGGACGGGGCTTTGGTTACTATCCCCGTTGCACGACGACCTTGGTTTAGGTTTTTTGTTGCCCTCCCACCCACCCGTTTTCAGTAGCACCTTGCGTTCCTTTAGTCCTTGTCGTGATTTTCTTATTTCATCCATTTCTAACATCTAAAGGAATGTAAGGGTGGCGCTTTGAATAGAATACAAAGCAAAGGGTGGCAGCCGTTTTAGAAATCTTGGTTATTGTTCGTCAGATGATGACATGTATATCACAGACAGAAGATTTTGACACATTGTACAGCGAAAAAAAATCCATGTATCAGATGAAAAAAAAATCAAACATACGTTGCGTAAACATGCCTATTCATGCAATTAATGCTATTTTGTGACTGTAGAACTGACAATTTTCAGTCATAAAATTAAGATATGTAGATATGTGTCCTCTTCGGCCCCACCCCCCATCCCCACAAAGAAAGAAAGGAAGTCTTCTATTCTTTTTTTATTTGCTGGGGGGGGTCGCAAAACATAAATTGACGGTACTTCACAGAACCACCGTACTGATGCCTTTATAAGGAGCATACGCAATCTACAAACAAGAGTAAAATGAAGAAAATTATGAAAATATAATTGAATATTTAAAGATAAATACTCATCCATTCCTACTTTTTTTTCTTTATTTTTAAAACCAGTGACGTATTTTATATAGGTCACGGTTCAAACCCACCAGAGAAAAATATAGATTTAAAAAGGCGAATAAATGATTTTGTTTTGTTTAATTTGATTCTTTAAGTCCCAGTCAACAATTTTTCAGTTTCATCGGGACAGGTCTTCCTGGGTTGAACCAGTACTAAGCAAGGATAAATGTGTCTTGCTCAAGGACACAATGCAGTGACGATGGTGAGGCTCGAACCTGCGGCCCTTATGTCTCCAGTCAAGCACTCTACCACTGAGCCACTGCGCTCATATTTGAAACGAGATATTTTCAAAAACAGAACGTGTATATATTGTTACACCCAGGAAGCAACAGCAGCATGTGTTATGGTCTATTAAACCATATCAGCATATCAATTAACAAGTTATTGGAAATCCACAGTAGGCCACTGTCTAAGTGGTCTTTGATTATCTTTTATGAACTCATCTTTTGTGGCAATCTCACCTATAGATGGAGGCTATTCCTTAGAGTGTATACACTCTAGGGAATAGCCTCCATTTATAGGTGAGATTGCCAAAAAAGATGAGTTCATATAAGATAATCAAAGGCCACTTAGACAGTGGCCTACTGTGGATTTCCAATAACCTGTTAATTGATATGCTGATAAGGTTTCATATGGTCAACATAACACATGCTGCTGTTGCTTCCTGGGTGTTACAATATACACATGTTCTGTTTTTGTAAATATCTCTTTTCAAATATGAGCGCAGTGGCTCAGTGGTAGAGTGCTTGAGGTTCAAGCCTCACCGTCGTCACTGCGTTGTGTCCTTCAGCAAGACTCATTTATCCTTGCTTAGTACTGATCAGGGTCCACAGTGTTTGGTGTGATACTTAAATTTTGTAGTCAATAATGCTAGCAAATATATTAATCAATTATGCTAGCAAACATATGCATCAGATAACTTAATCAGTCAGAGTCCCCACCTGCGTAGCTTCGCTTTTTTTGTGGCTTTTCTATGGGTAATAACCAGTACTGGGCCAGGAGGATTTATGGTATGTGTGTTTAATATATGACAGGAGCACCCGAAGGCTCACCGAAAGCGTAGCTTCGTTTCTATGTATTATCTTCTGTACTAGTGGATGGATAACTGCATACACTTTGATTTATGTTCTAAATATGGTTTGGTGCTTTATCTTTGAACCAGTGGATGTATTTTGACCAAGCTTGCATGGATACATTGTTGGGAAGAGGCAAAGAGTTGATAAGTTTTTGGTGACCTAGACCTAATTTTCAAGGGCACACCAGCACTTTGAAATGTCCGAAATTGGGTTTCCGTGCGTTATCTTCTGAACCAGTCAATCTTGCATAGACACATTATTGGGAGAAGGGGAAGAGTTGATTATATTTTGGTGACCTTGACCTAATTTCCAAGTTCAAACAGGTGCTTTGAAATGTCCGATATAGGGTTTCCGTGTTCTTTATTCTGAACAAGTGGCTTTCATAGGTGACATAGGACGATAAAAGTAGAGACTGTGGGGCTCTCAGTTAACTGCCCAACGATGAATAAAAAAAGGATGCGCATCCAACCAATCTGAACTGCAGAGCCTTGGCTATGTGCTCACTGGACAGCAAATGACCATGCATACAGCGAATTGTCTGGCAAGAATGAGCGGTTCAACAGGCCAATCAGACTGGGTGCACCATTTTGTTAGATTTGTCACAATGGTAATGTCCATTTATAATAACTATGCAAAATAATAATGAGTACCTTCATTTTACGTCTTGGCAAAAAATGAATAAATAAATAAAGTATAGCCTTGTAAGTCCGACTTTACAAAAATATAACAGAGGGGTTCAATGGGGTCTAAATTAAGCGGTCTTTTTAGTATATGAAAACAATTGTTGTAATTTATTAGAATGTTTCATTCTTTCCAATGACTTTTGTCATCTGCTGATAATCTTTGCAAACATTTTGGACCCAGATACGGACTGACAAAATCTGGATTCTTAAACAGTTTGATACTCTGGCGGTGTTTCGGAAAGAACTGTTCAAAAAGCAAAATATTTATGAAAACTTGAAAAGGCAGCAAATGATATTAAAAGAATGAAATAAAACAGCATGCAAAAAGTTAAACTTGTAAATGTTCCCAACATTGTTCAGAATAGATACTAAATTGAGTATGCTAGCTGACAAACAGAATCTATCTTATCTTTCTCAAACACCTTTGCACCATTAGATAGCCAGGTTTACAACTGTTGGTGGTCAGTTCCTACTGTGATAATATACTGCCTGACCAATTATTCAATTAAGCTGAAGGAGGCTCAGATATGAGCCTGGGTTTTGAGGCTATTCCGTACAGTGTATAGGCTCGTGGAGATCAGGTTTCAGGGGTCCGCGACTACAAAACTATATCTTCCAAGGTGAAATTATTGAAATAAATCATAATTAATTTCCTGTCAAAACATATGTTCTGTGTGCTTTAAAATCAAAACATATGTTTGGGTGTATGAGATGTTTCTTTTAATTAACCCTTAAAGCGCCAAGAAAAAAATGTATCTGAAAAAGCCGTCTGCTATAAAGAATTGCCTAACATTACTGACGAATTAAGAGCAATTCTCTGTAACCACTTAAAAAGTTGTGCCACGCATAGTCACCGATTTTGCTGAAACTTTCCTATCTTGGTTATGGTGACCCAAAACCAAGCAATCAACACTCCTTTCATCCATATGCATGCCCGTTGCCATGGAAACGGCATATGAACATTTTGGCTAAAATAGTGACAAAAAATCACTTAAAATTGATGGATTTTCAAATGAAATCATCACTTTAGAATAAACCAAATGCCACAAATTATCCATATGTATGAATATATAACACATCTTGGTTAGAAATAAACAATCAAAATTACATTTGGAAAACCTCGGTTTTTATCCATGCTCTGCAAAGTGGGTGGGGTTTCAGAAATTTGACAAATGTGATTTTTGAGCATTTTCAAAGGACATTTTCATAATGAGTGCGGTCGGTTACAAATATGCCGGCATATTCCAGAAATATAACAAGGTTTCTTTAATTGAAAAATGAAAAGACATGTTTGGGAAAGTATGGTTCCTGAAGCGTTACCATAGCAACAATCAATGTACCGTCACAAAAAGCAAATTTATCTGTGACTGTATTTCTGATCTCATAAAAATCTGCTGAAGGGACATATCTGATTTTTAAATGGAGAAATATGTTCCTTATTAAGATAATGTACCGAAAATAACATATTATGTTGAAATGACCTGCTGAAGGTCAAGGTCAAGGTCACAGAAGCAAGAAATTGACTTAAAATGAGCAATTTTGACACATATTTAGGTCTATTTCTCTATTATTTGATGTGACTTGGTTTGTAAATTTAGTCTTCTTATACGCAGCTACACTGCCTATTAGAATGAAATAATTTCATCCTCCATATTACCTCAAGGTCAAGGTCAAGGTCAATGAATTTTTAATATTTTTGGTTTTAAATTGGAGATATTGACACTATTCGTTAACCAATTTCTTTAATTCAGTTATATTTAGCTCCTTCTTTTAGAAATATGCTGCACAGTATAACATTGTTAAAATAACGTGACAATATGCCATAGTTATCAGTTTGAAGGTCAAGGTCAAGGTCACAGAGGCCAGAAATTACCATAAAATGAGCGATTTTCGCACATATTTAAGTCTATTTCTCCATTATTTGATGTGGTTTGGTTTTTATATCTATTCTTTACATAAGCAACTGCAATGCCTTTTAAACTGACATAATTTTATCCTCCATATTACTTCAAGGTCAAGGTCAAGTTCACTAAAACTTGAATATTTTTGGCTGTAAATTGGAAATATTGACACTATTTGCAAACCGATTTCTTTATTTCGGGTATGTTGAACTGCTTGCTTTAGAAATATGCTGCACGGTAAAACATTGTTGAAATAACACGACAATATGCCTAAATTATCATTTTAAAGGTCAAGGTCAAAGAGTAAAGAAATTGGCATAAAATGGGGGATTTTTACACTTAATAATTTTGGTCATAAAATGGAGAAATTGACAATATTTGTTAACCGATTTCTTTTTTTAGTTATGTTAAGCTTCTTCCTTAAGAAATATGCTGAGCAGTATAGCATTTGTTAAGATATCATGACAATAGGCCTTAAATATGAATTTGAGGACCAAGGTCAAGGTCACAGAATAAAAAATGACATAAAGTGAGCGATTTTCACCCATATTTTAGGCTATCTCTCCATAATTTGGTTAATTTGATTTGTATCTTTAATTTTTATCTACACAACTAGACTTTTGTTATGAAAAAGGCTTTATGATGTCTCTTCCTGATGATAAGCAGGCTTATATTATTGATGCTTTAAAACTACATCCAGATATTTTGACAATATTTTAAACATTGATAATGTTTATTTTGACACTATGATAAGTCAAATATACCCTTCAGAGCTCCAAGTTAATAAAGCTAATACCTCTGATACTGAAGCCGCCTTTTTAGACTTGCATTTGTCAATTTCTAATGATATTGTTTCTACCAAAATCTATGATAAACGTGACGACTTTGATTTTGAAATGGTCATTTTCCCATTTTTAAATGGTGATGTTCCTCTCTCTCTACATCCTATGGAGTCTATATCTCTCAACTCATTCGTTTTGCTAGAGTATCTAGCCATGTTGCTGACTTCACCACTCACAATAAATTGTATACTCATAAACTTCTTAAACAAGGCTATCGGTATCATAAACATTGCAAAACCTTTTCTAAATTTCATAGACGATACTTTGATTTGATATCTAAATTAAAAATTGGACTTAAATCTCTCTTGCGCCAAGGACTTTTGAACCTGAATTCTATGGTGACTTGGTGTATAAATTGAAGAGGATTGTTGGTCCTAATAATTTTTCAGCGTGGCTTATTGAAATAATTTCCCATTATAAAAAATTTGGCTATAACATTTATGTATTGCAGCAGACTGCATGCTTGGTGGTCAACCCAATCATGATTGGCAACTTTGCTTTCCTGTTTAATTGCACGCCGGTGGGTCAGACTTCAGACTCTATGACGGTTCCGACTTAAAGGCTTATGTATTGGTGAGATGGTAGGGTCCTGATGCTTTGGCTGTTGTCAGGCCCACCGAGGTTTACCTGTTCGATTTCTTTTGCTCCAGTATTCAGTTTTATTTACTTTTGAGTCCTTACCTTTGCTTTATCTCCTTTTTATACCTGATTTATATGTTCTTTAAAAAAATAATAGGAGATAATGCATTGATAAGTTAGGGGTCTTTCATGTAAACAAAACATCTATGTGTCTTGATTCACATCTGAATTAAGGGTGAGGTTGGTGCACCGTTAAACTGGTTTAAGCCCTCCAGTAAAATACTTTTACTGACCAATCCTATGCGATGCTTTTTTTGTGGATCATGTATGTTATTTCTGTCTTGTTTTGTTATGCTTTCATGCACGTCTTGTTTGTTGATGCCTTGTGGTCACCTGCTGGGAAAGAGCTGAACTCTTGGCTCTCGTTTGTGATGACTAATTGTGACGTTGTCGCTTTCCCATTGGTATCCTGGGTCAGGTGTGGTGCTTGATTGTATCGATTCCTGATCTTTGCCCTCTTTCTTACTTTTTTTAAATGGAAATAATTTTATCCTTCACATAACTTAAAGGTCAAATTCACTGTAATTTTAACATATTTTGTCATACAAAGAAAGAATTGACAGCATCCTTATTCCAGTTATGTCTAGCTTTTGCCTTTAGAAATATCAAGCATAGTACAATACTGGTTAAACATGACTATGTGCCTTAAATAGGTCATAAGCTAAAATTTAACATAAACTCAGCCATTTTCCCAATAGTTAAGTTCTTTATTCGTAATTTAGTGTGATATTGTTTTGATATTCACTCTTGGTATACAAAGCAAAAATACTTCTCAAACTAAACAATTTTATTTGTTCAAAATTTTTGCAGTCTATCACACACATTCTGTCAGGATTGATATAACGCTATGCAATTAAATTGATTAACCACAAGTGGTTTACAGATTTATTAGCATAATGTAATGACGGTTTCACCTCAAAAATATGATCTTTGGCAATTTCATAGTCATGTGATAAACTGAATCTAACATTGATGCTTCTATACTAATGAATTTCTTAATTTTAGTGAAAACCTATTGACTGTTTAACAAATCTCACAGTTGATCCCTTTTCAATATTTTTTTAATAAATTGATTTAAAAATGAGCACTCATGTAAGATCCTTTGATGCTGTTATGGACATCTATCATATTAAATTGACATTGACCAAATGTGTAAAAGCCACTAGTGGTAAATCAATTTTAATACATTTGTATATCACTCCCAGTCTCGACATCATATAATAAAATATTGAAATTTTCCTCAGTATGTTGGTTTCAGGTTTATATTGTTTGTATGTTTATGACTTGTATCCCAGTAAGGGGTTTGGTCAATTAAAAATATGTAAACTCTTTCAAACTCTTTTAGGAGCTTGAAACTTTGTCAATAATTTCATTGGAGAGTTATATCATCAGATACATGGTAAGTTTTCAGCGTAGTCGTAAAAGATGATTTTGGAGAGTACTGACAATTGAAAAATGGTCATCTCAATTCCTTTTCTAATAGTTATCAGATTCTTGTTTATCTGTTCTACTTAAACACATCAAGACGAAGGTATAAAGTACAAAATTTAGCTGCTAAGTTGACCAATCACAAGTGATGTGGCTTATGACGTCATGTTTCCCTTGATATATGAAAACATATACTGTCAGAGGAAGAATTTTAGAAAAAAACTAAACATGACTAGAACAAAGAAATGGGTTAACAAATATTGTCAATACTTCCAATTTAAAACCAAAAATATAAAAATTTCATTGACCTTGACCTTGAAATAATGAGGAGGATTTAATTATTTCAGGTTAAACGTCATTGTAGTTGAGTATATAAAATCATATATACAAACCAAATCACATCAAATAATGGAGAAATAAACTTAAATATAAGCTAAAACCTATCTTTTTACTGTAATTTCTGGCTTCTGTGACCTTGACCTTGAGATTCAACTTGATAATTAAAGCAAATTGTCATGCTATTTGAACAATGTTATACTGCGCGGCATATTTCTAAAGAAATAATCTGAACAGAACTGAAATAAAGATATTGGATAACAAATATTGTCTATATGTCCATATTACAACCAAAAATATGACAACTTAAGTGGTGACCTTGACCTTGAAATAATATGGAAGATAAAATTATTTCCGATTTAAAGGCATTACGGTTACTGTTGTAAAGATTAAATATACAAACCGTATCACATTAAATACTCGAAAAATAGATTTAAATGTGTGCGATAATCGCTCATTTTATAGTAATTTCCGGCTTCTGTGACCTTGGTCTTCAAACTGATAATAAAGGCATATTGTCACGTTATCTTAACAATCTTAAACTGTGCAGCATATTTCTAAAGGAGGAAACTAAACATAACTGAATTAAAGAAATTCGTTAACAAATATTGTCAATAATTCCAATTTTAAACCAAAAATATTAATTTTTCATTGACCTTAACCTTGAAGTAATATGGAGGATAAGTTTTCATTTAAAAGGCAGTGTAGCTGCGTATAAGAAGATTAAATATACAAACCAAGTCACGTCAAATAATGGAGAAATAGACTTAAATATACGCGAAAACTGCTCATTTTAAGTCAATTTCTTGCTTCTGTGACCTTGACCTTTAGCAGGTCACTTACAACATAATATGTTATTTTCGGTACATTATCCATATTTCCTCATTTACATCCATATTATATCCTACTTTTTCTACTATTTTTTAAAGTTTGTAGAGACTACAGACTGTAACCTGGTGAGATACTTGTCCCATGCAAAGAAGCGGTGACTATTGTAGTTGCTGGGTTATGATCTATGTTGTCTATAGCTGCTGTTGTGAAAATATGTTTCTTAAAAAAGAAAGACAAACCATAAAAAGGAAAAGAAAGATATTTCTTGAGAAAGAAGCTAAACATAATTGAAAAAAAGAAATCGGTTATCAAATATTGTATTTTTTCCAACAATTTATGTACAAAAATATTAAAGTTTCAGTTACCTTGACCTTGACCTTGAAGGTATCTAGAGGATTAAACTATTTAAGTTTAAATACATTGTAGTTGTGTAGATAAGACTTAAATATACAAACCAAATCACACCAATTTATGGAGAGATAGTCTAAAATATGGGCGAAAATCGCTCATTTAATGTAAATTTATTTATTCTGTGACCTTGACCTTGACCCTCAAATACCTATTTAAGGCCTATTCTCATGATATCTTAACAAATGCTATACTGCGCAGCATATTTCTTAAGTAAGAAACTTAACATAACTAAAATAAAGAAATCAGTTGATAAATATTGTCAATATCTCCAATTTATGACCAAAAATATTATGTGTGAAAATCTCCCAATTAATGCCAATTTCTTGACTCCTTGACCTTGACATTTAAAATGACAAATTTAGGCATATTGTCGTGTTGTTTTAACAATGTTATACCGTGCAACACATTTCCTAAGCAAAAAGTTCAACATACTCGAAATAAAGAAATTGATTTACAAATAGTGTAAATATTTCCAATTTACAGCCAAAAAATTCAAGTTTTAGTTACCTTGACCTTGACCTTGAAGTAATTTGGAGGATAAAATTATTTCAATTTAAAAGGCATTGTAGTTGATTATGTAAAGATTAAATATACAAACCTAACCACATCAAATAATGGAGAAATTTACTTTAATATGTGCCAAAATCGCTCATTTTATGGTAATTTCTGGTTTCTGTGACCTTGACCTTGACCTTCAAACTGATAACTATGGCATATTGTCACGTTAATTTAACAATGTTATACTGTGCAGCATATTTCTAAACGAAGAAGCTAAATATAACTGAATTAAAGAAATTGGTTAACGAATAGTGTCATTATCTCCAATTTAAAACCAAAAATATTAAAATTCATTGACCTTGACCTTGACCTTGAGGTAATATGGAGGATAAAATCATTTTATTTTAATAGGCAGTGTAGCTGCGTATAAGAAGACTAAATTTACAAACCAAGTCACATCAAATAATAGAGAAATAGACCTAAATATGTGGCAAAATTGCTCATTTTAAGTCGATTTCTTGCTTCTGTGACCTTGACCTTGACCTTCAGCAGGTCACTTACAACATGATATGTTATTTTCGGTACATTATCTTAATAAGGAACATATTTCCCCATTTAAAAATCAGATATGTCCCTTCAGCAGATTTTTATGAGATCAGAAATACAGTCACAGATAAATTTGCTTTTTGTGACGCTACATTGATTGTTGCTATGGTAACGCTTCAAGAACCATACTTTCCCAAACATGTCTTTACATATATCAATTAAGGAAACCTTGTTATATATCTGGAATATGCCGGCATATTTGTAACCGACCGCACTCAATATGAAAATGTCCTTTGAAAATGCTCAAAAATCACATTTGTCAAATTTCTGAAACCCCACCCACTTTGCAGAGCATGGATAAAAACCGAGGTTTTCCAAATGTAATTTTGATTGTTTATTTCTAACCAAGATGTGTTATATATTCGTACATAGGGATCATTAGTGGCATTTGGTTAACGTTAAAGTAATAATTTCATTGGGAAATCCATCAATTTTAAGTGATTTTTTGTCACCTTTTTAGCCAAAAAGTTCATACGCCGTTTCCATGGCAACGGGCATGCATATGGATGAAAGGAGTGTTGATTGCTTGGTTTTGGGTCACCATGACCAAGATAGGAAAGTTTCAGCAAATTCGGTGACTATGCGTGCCATGACCCTATGTAAAAATTTAAGTGGTTACAGAGAATTGCTCTTAAGTATAGACGCAAACAGTTAGGACCCAGAACAGACTGCTCCTATAGGGGCAGTCTGATCTGGGTCCACACTGTTTGCCATAGAGGCTTCTTAAACATTTCAGCAGACGAGAAAAGCAGACGACTTTTGTTGCGATTTGCGCATTACGGGTTAAGCACTCAGAACATATTCATGACTTGATGGGAAATTCTGACATAAGACGTTTATTTTACGCACCCATAACATATGCTTTGATAGTGAATTATGAAAATATTCATTTTGAGCTATAGTTTAACATTTGAAGAAGCCCCAAAGCCCGAGGACTTCAAATAAACGATAATCGACTGCATGTTCATGCACTAGTATACAGGTTATATAACGAGTTCATTAATCTCTTCAGGAAGTACGTTCCACCCGGCAGATACGAAAGAAACCACCCCCTTTACAAAACGTTAACATGCAGGAAGTCGGTGTGAACCAAGTACTTGTTCACATTCATCTTAGAGCATGCGCAGTTTCAGTTAGCACCGAATGAAGCCACACTTGTATAATATTCAATCCAGAAAAAAAATATAACTTGAAATTGTCGCGATAAAACTTTTCTTGCACACCAGATCAGCGGCCTGCCTTTTTTCAATTTGGCCAATCTAAATCGTTTTATACTTCGTTGCATACTATAGTTTATTCCGAGCCGATGCAGCTTCTTTAGTACTATTAGGCGCAAACGTCAAGTTGTTGCGAAGTTCATGTATTCAAGTTTAGAGTTTTAGAAGCGTTGGGTGAATATTCAGCATTATGTTGACCACAATCCCATTATTCCATGTCCACAACCCTTATCACTTAACCTCTTATTAAAAGAACTGTAAAGCACATGAAGATTGTGCAAATTCTAAATTTCAAATGTTTAAATTTCAAAAATTCGCGCTGCATTGTAAGTATTTCTGTCAACGGTTGCGATTTCCTGAAGAGTGTTATTAGAACTAAATAGTTTTGCTTACCTGACCCGAGCCTGTGATTCCTCATAGGCGAAGTGCTGGGTTTGATACCGGACCCCGGCCGAGACTCTGAATCTAGGAGTCCAGAACCAGACCCCGAGACTCTAGGACTAGGGGTCCGGTACCAGACTCCGAGACATTTCCTTTGGTTTTGGATGGATTGGTGGGTGGATTTTGTATTGCAATGGATGGATGGATATATGCCGGGGTGGATGGATGGATGCATGCGTGCATGAATGGGTTCGGTGCATGCATGCATTGATGGATGGATACATGCATGGATGCATACATGGATGGATGCACGGATCTGGCCGGGATGAATGCATGGATGGGTAGGTCGGTCAGTAAGTAGGCAGGCAAGTAGGTGGGTAAAAAACACGGGAGTTTATGCAGCTAGTCGATAACCGGAAGTAATGGGCGTGTTGAAAAAAAACAACAACAAATAATATTCAGTTGTCAGATTCATATGACTTTACACATACAATACTGGTTGTTTGAAGGTAGAATGAATGACAGCTTGATTGTAAGAACATAAAGTAAAGTGGCAAGGCGATGCCGTGCGCTTTAAATGCGTTTTCCTGTCCCAAATGGAAAAATAATCCAGTTAGCTGTATGATCTAATGTGGGTGGGGTGTATTCGTAGAAATTAATTATTGTATTCTGTTTTTAACCCGGCAGACCGACTTCTCCATGCAGCTACACTTTGGTGTGGGCAGGTTTTCAGGCGCACCTCTGGTTTACCGGGCGCAGCTTATGACGTAAGACTAAAACTTAACGTTTTGCTTGTGAAATAATGGGGGCTGCGCCCCCACATCCCTGCTTCCTTTCCGTGTAAGGGCTATTTAATCATTTGTAGGTCACATTGTTACGATCTTTTCGGATTCCAATATGGTAGAAACCCCTAAACAACTGTAGTATCCTGTATAATTATTAAAGGATATTACAACAACAAATAGAATAAAGTGCGCCCGGTAAACCAGAGACTACCCGGTTTTCCTGATTTTAAAGTAGACTAAAAAATATAGGTATAGATCGAATGGCTTGCTCAAGGCCACTCAGCCTCGGAACACAGAAAAGATCCTCAATGTTTCAGCTTGGTGGATTGATGTGCCAGTAGACTTGTAGCAAGCAGATTTTTTTCGACGTCTTTTAAAAATTGAAAAATATATAACTGCTAATTACAGACTGGCGTCACTTTCATGCATTGTCTCACTCCATGGTGGATGAGACATAGAGTGCAGATGCTTTGGGGTACTTATCAACTAGCTGACATGCACTGATTCGTCGTCCGATGGTGTGAGACAAAGCAAGACAGGTTATATATCCTTTCACCATGGTTCCAATAATAGCTACGGTGTTGCAACGTGTACATGCTTAGAATTTTTTCTTGGGACCCACTCATCCTATTGAGCAAGTGGCCCCAATTG